>WSYH01003064.1:4814-73405 GCA_036426205.1 Ascaphus truei
GCTGATACTGTTGTTGCCTGAAGTAATTATATCATTGCCTGCACTGGTGCGCGTTACGCAACTAATCCAAGCCTGAATCTCCAATTGGCCGGGGAACTTTGAGCAGTGCTGCAACTGATTACTTTTACTCCTATAAAAACTAGCATGCCTTCACTTGAGTTTTACCACTCCGGGAAGAAGCCCACCGACGGGTGAAACGCGTTGAGTGTTCACTACTAGACAGCCTTTATGTGATCTTTATTCGGTTTGACTCTAAAAGGACCTGCTGCAGCATTATGGACTTTTCCTATTTCGCTATGAGCAAGCACTGGAATACATCCACTCCAACTATATGGACACATGCCTCACGCAATTAAGCTGCAGCTGAGTATTACCTCTCCTTGCTGTTTTGGCATTATCTGTCCTTGCAGTGCTTTGCACTGCGGTGTTTTCCATACTTATTGATTCTGTTTGCTCATATGTCTATTACAGTTATATTTTCTTGCTGCATCAGTATTCATTGTTTATATTTTTGGGAATTGCTGTTCAGGGTATGATTATTTTTTTATATCTTTTTTCCCTGTGTGTTTTTTCCTCCTTTTCCCTTTATATATATATATATATATATATATATATATATATAGATAGATATTGAAAAAAGGCAAAATAAGGTCCGCAAAATTAATTATCAACAATAGTAAAAATGGTGTCAAATGAGTGCTGCCGTAATGTAATGGATGTACACACCACCAATATGCCCCAGATGAAGTCTTTTACAGATGAAACCGGTAGGGTGAGGGTCTCAGAACAGATCTCCCTGTCTGTCTGAAGTAATGACATTTTATTATCTTGCCTGTGCTGCAAAGCCTTATTCAAGGCTATAAGGACTGTGTAGTTCACTTTCAACCAAGGGAACTTCAGTGATTGAGAACACAGGGTGTAACCTAAGAGGAGTTCCTGACATTACCAGCCTCCCTGCTGCAGTCACAGAAAGGATTTTATCCTTACATGCCTGTTTACTTCAGCTACATTATCATATCTCATCCTGGATTCTTATCAGGTGTTGGCAATTTAACCACCTGTTGTCTCTGATTTGCACCTATTTTATTTTTTTATATATACAAATATATACATACATATACATATACATATATATATATAGATAGCAACTGTAAATATTACTGTATGTTCATTTGCATTTCTTAGACAGGTCTGCAACCCTGTCTTTCCCCATTGTCACCCAGCATACAGCGCTTCCACTGCAGCAAGGGATTCTGGGAAATGACATGCAAATGAGCACTCGGTGCCACCTTTTGTCTCAAGCTCGTATTACACAAGCCAATCCTCAAGCCAATGCATGCTGTTATATATATACAGCTAAACCCCGTTATAACGCGGTGCTCGGGGTCCACCCCGAGTCCACCGCGTTAGTAACGGGGTCGCGCTAATTAAAAAAAAAAAATGGCCGCCGCGCTCCTGATCGGGTGTGAGGAGGGAAGGAAGTTAAATAAATAAATAAATAATTTTTTTTTTTTAAATGGCGGCGATTCATCCGTCCTCCCTCTCAGCCCCCTGGTTTTGCACGTGTCTGTGTCCTCCCAGCGTGTGTGTGTGTGCGTGCGTGTGTGTGTGAGAGAGAGAGAGACAGAGTGTGTATGTGCGTGTGTGAGAGAGAGAGACAGAGTGTGTGAGTGTGAGTGAGTGTGAGTGTGTGTGTGTGTGTGTGTGTGTGTGTGTGTGTGTGATGGTGAGAAGGGGTGGGCAGGGTGAGGAGACACTAATCTCTCTCAGGCTTTAATGCAGGGTCCCCTACCTGTTCGTCATCACCGCTACGCCCAGCATCAGAGCCGCTGTGCGGGGTCAGGGAGGGTGTGACAGATACCAGCACCTCGCACAGCCTGCGGGACTTGGGTTAGCTGCAGCTCCGGTCACTGAGTCCTAGTGAGCGGCGGGAAGGAGGGAGAGGGGTGGGGAGGAGAGGCTGGGAGAGGGTCCCGGAGCGCGAGGCTCCCCCTCCCCGGCCGGGTCCACCACGCCCGGCTCTGACTCACCTCCGCCCACCCTGCACTGCAAATCACCCGGGCAGGAGGAGTTGCCATAGAGACAAAGGGGGGTAAAGGATGCAAGCCACGCCCACTTACCTCCTCCTATATGGCACCAATGACTGCAGAACAAGCATCCCACATCCGGGCACTCTTACTGCCTGGCCTCATTCAGTCGCCCCGCCCACAGCCCTCTTCTTGTCAATCAAGCCGTCCGCTCTCCGCCCCCTGCGGGTGATGTCATTATTCCAACCTCCACCGGGCTGGTGGGCTGCTGACATGTGAAAAACGGGCTGGTGGGCTGCTGACATGTGAAAAACGGGCTGGTGGGCTGCTGACATGTGAGAGGACAGTAACAGGGCGCGCGCCGGGGTGTCCCGGGCACGCGCCGAAGCCCTCGGAGGAGCGCCCTCCGATCGGGGCTTCCCCCTCCCCTCTCCGGGTCCGCCGGGTCCGCCGGGTCCCCCGGAACCCCCCACCGCCGTCCCCCACGGGGAGCCCTGGGCACGCGTGCAGGGGGCGCAGGCAGCCGATGACGCGTGACCGCGCATCGGTGACACGCGGCACGCCGAGGGGATGCGGATAGCAAGCCGGGACATCTCCCGGCTTGCGGAACTAGCCGCACTCGAATAAAATGTGCCGCCTCTGTATATATTACTAAACATTCACAGATATGTTCTTCAAACCAGTACTCATACATGATGAAAGGTCAACATTAAGAAGGTTCAAGCAAGGTGATGTTAAGTAATATTTTACACTTAATCCTGCTCTACACGGACAATTAAGATGTTAGCAGTTAAATAGATGTTTGATTTAACAAAACACAGAACCCCAGCAAGCTCTTTTTGGAAACCCCTGAGCCCCCACAAAATATATATATGTATATGTGTCAAAATGGAGTGCTATTGAGCGTGGCATATTTATACAACAGACGACAGAGAAACCCAATGCTACATCCAACATGACAGAAATACACAGTAAAATACTTATATATTCTCTTGAAATAGGGCCATTTAGTTTAACCCTTTGGCCAAAGCGTTGTAAGCTTGTGAGCCACGTCAAGGCAGACACCAGTTCGCAAGTCCTAACACTACCAGATAGAATACTAATATACCTCTATTAAGGTTAATCCTGCTCTACACGGACAATTAAGATGTTAGCAGTTAAATAGATGTTTGATTTAAGTTGCATGTGAATAATATTAACATGCAATGACTACCTAAAATACCTATCAAACACACCCAAATACAATGTTTTGCAGCTAAGTGAATGGCAGCTTCTCAAAACATAGCAACTGGGTAATGTTGGACCATTACTGAACAGATGGTTAATACATACATATTAATTACATAATTCATTCATTAGGACTGTTAACATTTCCAAACCTTCACGTGTACAACAACATACTTGAATGTTTGGAAACAACAGGTCTTCATCATACATACAATATTCATTAGATAATCTCAAGTCAACAAAACAAGGCCAAATACAGATTTACTTAATTATAACATTTATTCATTTTTTTCCTTTTGAGACCGAGTCACAGGCCTGCTTGTTGTCTCTTGGATTTTTCATTTCCGTTTGGCTACAACTTTAAGCACAACAGAGCCAGTTTGAGTGGTCAGTGGCACTTCAGGGGCAGGGCTTGTGGCCAGTGACTGTTCATGGGCAGGGCTTGTGGCCAGTGACTGTTCACGGGCAGGGCTTGTGGCCAGTGACTGTTCACGGGCAGGGCTTGTGGCCAGTGACTGTTCACAGGCAGGGCTTGTGGCCAGTGACACTTGTGAACAAGTTGGTACACAGTGCACAACTGATGCTTGCTCCGTTTCATGTTTGTTTTTTTTTTTGTGTCCAAAAACTGGTCAGTAGTAACTGCTTGTGCATTTTTCTTTTTGGTGCCTCCTTTGTAGGTGTCAGCTCCAGATTTTCTACAGATGGCAGCGGTAGGATGTTGACAGGAACATGCACAGAACTTTCAGCTACTTTACCGGTAACATCCCGACCTGGGGAATGAAGATCAGATGCATGGGGTGAAAAAGTAGCAGCATGTAAAGATCCTTCCTCTCATGGTGTAAGCTGAATTGATGTGCTGCTGTAGTCATTCTCAAGTGATTAGCTTGGGTTAGCTGAACAACTACTGCTTCTAATGTGGTGTTTATTTTTTGCATTTGTTTAGGCACTTGAATGAAGACTCTGTGGAGATGTGACAATACTGATATCGATTCTTCCTGCAGTGATATCATCCTTTCATGCAGTGACATCAGATCTGAATGGCGACGATTTTCTGCTTCAACATTTTTTTCTTCAGACGCTACTATTGCAGCGTATGTGTTACTTGCTGGAGGAATTGCCTGTGTAACTCTTTGAATGGCAACCTCTTCATGGTCACTTGAATGCATTTCTGTGTCTTTGGCGGCATCATCATCATCATCATCATCATCATCATCATCATCATCATCATCATCATCATCATCATCATCATCATCATCATCATCATCATCATCATCATCATCATCATCATCATGTGCTAAAAATAAATGTACACATAATGAAATGCCATGTTAATCTCAGCTGTTTTACTATGTAATTATACACTGTGATAACTAACACCTAACATGTTTCCATACGTTTTATAACGTCACATTAAAATTTACCTTGACTTACGAATTCTGTTTGGACTCAGTGTGAAACAAGAATGAATGAAAAGTTGTTCAAAACTCACAACTCCTGCATGATACTTAACATCACAAACACAATACATGGTCTCTTAAAAAACTTCATTTTCACTGACAGTAAGTAATCCTATTTAAATAACATGTGCAAAATAAATAATGAACATGACAACATAACATATAGAAGTGAACATATTATATGGCCTGCAGCTCATACACTCTACTTCCAGGTGCGATGAGCTGCATGACCCAGGTGAAGACACTATTTCCATCTCAGGTGACACATGTCCTCCAGGAGCAACTATATACAACAATAACATCAGTTGTTAATTGACATGTGTAAATATTGAACATAGAGTTACTGTATGTTGAGTATTTATGGCTAACTAACAGCATCAGTTCCTGAACTGAAAATGTGTGTGGCAAAGTGAACATAAATAGTTGTAATATCAATGTACATGCCAATGTACTTAGGACTTTTGAGTACAGTAACATACAACATACTACTGTATGTTTATGCTGTAATGCGTTAGGATAATATTATTAATATTGGACATACACTGCATATGTTGTGTAGTCATATCACAATAATAATGTACATAACTATCATGAGATGAACTTTCACAATGCTTATCATTAAGAAGGTCATATTGGAAAAGTAATAGTTTTTGTTAGAGGATATGTGTGGAACATTAATAGAAGCTGTTGCACGCCTGAATGTGGCTGCCACTCACAACATGCAGTGTGTCGCTCACAGATGCTACGTGTGTGATAATGTGGTGTTGATATCAGTTGAACTATAGATCTGAGTGAACGAATGTGTGACGTACGGTTTCATACCTAATGGTTTGTTGGGTGAATTAGTACCTAGAGTTAACCTTTCAAATGACTGTGATTACCTTCTGTTTTGCTAGTCAGGTTGTAAAAATGGTAGTCCCTCCCCCAAAAACAGTAATCACCCAGACCTTTCAATTACTTCAAGCAGGTGAAAATGGTGTCAACAAAGTTGACCGTAACATGACCCTGTTATTTGGCTGTGTGCTGAACCCCACCCCCTGTGTTGACGTGTATGCTGTGATGACATATTAATTGCAGCTGGTTTAACACAATGGTAGATGAGCAAAATAGTAGTCTGAAGTGTGCAAGCTATGAACACAATGACATAACATATGCTACGTGTGCCTCATTATGCTGTCTGTATATGACATGAAGAAAAAAAGGACCTTTTAATAAACCAAAACACATTTGTTAGTGCAAGTGATGTTTGTTGGCCGTTGCATGCAATATATTTGATGCATGATTTGAAGAGGCAGTAATGTCGTGTTTGTAGGAGTTAAATAAATAAAATACACATTAATATTATATATATGTATGTTCTGCACCAGTACCTAGTAATATTTTCTCATTAGCATGTCTTACACATGTGTGCTACCCTGTTGTTCCCCATCTTCGCCCACCATAAATTGCTTCCACTGCAGCAAAGGATTGTGGGAAATGACATGCAAATGAGCATGCAATGCCACGTGGTATATTATTTACTGCTTTTAGTAGGACTACAACATATATGTATATTTTGATATATATATATATAGTGACACAGACATATATACATATATAGATGAAGGTATGCTTATATTGGGAAGAAAGTATAAATAGCATTCGGAAATGTGTACAATAACTGTAAGCAACGACACGCCTAGTACAGTAACATTTCTCATCTGGTGGAAATTGTGAGGAATAAATTCCGATGTCCCTGTCACCGGGCAAAACCTCCACGACGACGGAGCAGCTCCTCCAATGGAGTTAAGATGAGACATTGTGCTGGCGGGCCACCTCCAGTGCCAGAAGCATGCAAGCGTTGGTCTTGTATTTTCTTTTTTAATTTAGCCCTAATATCGTCAAATCTCTTGCGACAATTATTCTTGTCCCTGACACGATTCCCACACGCATTCACACCAAATATTATTTTGTCCCACATTTCTTTTTTGCTTGATGAACTTGTCCGCACTTGAAATACATACAAAATATATGACGTTAATTCATAATAATACAACCACCAGTTTCCTACACTGCTAGCTGTTCCAAGAGATACCAAACATGCTGGTTTAGGTGTAATATGTGAAGCACATGAGCATTCACTTCTAAACCTAGACATGTAAGGAAGCTTGCATTAATATTGTGCAGTTAGCGCAAATTGAACGCCTGAGTGTTCTTGTCATTGTAACGCATGATAAAAAGATGTGTTTCCACAATAATTAACATTGATAGATATTATGGACCCATATTTGCATATTAACACAACTCACATGACCTAGGATCACATGTATTTGAAGAATGAATGCAAAGGTACACTTATCTACTAAATGGTCATACAGACTGTCATAGTGCTCCAGAATCCCAGTGACAAGAGCTGTATTTTCCTGGTCATTGAAGCGAGGATTACGTGGCTGCTCCACATGTTTCTTCCGTCCAGTTTTAGGCTCAGAGTTTGCCTTCTTCCAATGGAAGAGACTCCAAAAGTGGCCCCCCCAGCAAGCACCCCACCACCAGACACACAAGCAGCACCAGCAACAGAGCCACCAGCAGCACTCGCACTCCCAGCAACAGCACTCGCACTCCCAGCAACAGCACTCGCACTCCCAGCAACATCACTCCCCTGAACAGTACGTTCACTCCGACGCGTACTCGCACGACTAACACTACCACTCACACCAGCATCACTCTTCCCACGCTTTGCGGGCATACCTCTAGCACTCACAAAACACAAAAAACAAATGTACAGCCAATCACACGAAACACTTCCACATACAAAACAAGACAAAGATGTAAACAAAACAACAAAGGACAAAGCTTTCACAATACACAACAAGTCTCTCAGTCAATATGCAAATATTAAATCGCCCAGCTCTGTGCGTCTCTCTCTCTCTCACTCCCAACAACACAGAGAATGATTAACAGTACACGTTGCCTTTAAATATGGCGCGCTATCCAAAACACGCTTGCTTCGCCAGATTCAACTAGAAGTTTGATTGGCGAACCTAACAGCAGTCCGCCATGCACGCCGATACACCTGTGTGTGATCGGCAAATCATCGTGAGAGTGGGCGGAATCGCCTTGATTCGGAAGACATTTGGAACTTACTGCATACGGAGAGGGAAAATCGCCAACAACATGGCTAATCAGTAAGCTTGCCGATTTCACATTTTCGGCGCTTACTGCATGAGGCCCTATGTTCTTTATAACCTTGCAAGGTAAAGGGCCTACCTATCTGCATTCTCTTTCTATGACCTGGAGGGATACTGGCTATAATTTCAGGTCCTCAGGAGGGTGAGGGGGGGGGTGGAACCGCCTGTCTGGGCCAAGGGTACTGCAACCCTGCCTGCGTTGGAGGAGTTGGGCGCTACTGCGTGCACTTCTGAGTCTGGAACTCGCTACCAACCGCCCAGCTCAAGTCAACTTTACCACAGTTTTGGGCACGTTCTAAATGACTTATTCTTCCTTCTGCTGGGCTTTTCCCTGTCCTAACAAATATTTATTGCAGGACGGGTCACTTTATACCAGAACTCTCCCCCCTACGTTTCTCTGTAACGTTCTCCTCCCTACCGGTACCCCAATAGACTGTAAGCATCCTCGGAGCAGAGGTACTCACCTCTCCTTATGTTACTTCGTAGTTCTAAGCACTTATTTTCCCATGACTGTTAGTTTATATTGTTATATTTATATGACCACTTTATACTACGGGATAGCGCTATGTAAATTTTAATGGCGCTATAAATACAAGACATACAATAACAATATAATACAGTAATATACATTTGACTTTTTTCTTAATTGAATCCTTTGACATTTTTTTGACTTTTTTCTTAAAACTATCTAAACTGACTTTAAAGATTGCCCCCGTGTAACCTCAGGAGAAGAAGCAGGTGGTGTTTTTCTTATTTCTTTACAAAATTGTTTATGATAATGGCAGATTTTTTTTTCCCTCCCCCTGCCCGTACGGGTTATTTTGGGTCCCACTTTCTTTTTTTGCTTGATGAACTTGTCCGCACTTGAAATACATACAAAATATATGAGACGTTAATTCATAATAATACAAACCACCAGTTTCCTACACTGCTAGCTGTTCCAAGAGATACCAAACATGCTGGTTTAGGTGTAATATGTGAACCACATGAGCATTCACTTCTAAACCTAGACATGTAAGGAAGCTTGCATTATTGTATGCAGTTGTATGCATTAGCGCAAATTGAACGCCTGAGTTTTTCTTGTCGTTGTAACGCATGATAAAAGATGTGTTTCCACAATAATTAACATTGATAGATATTATGGACCCATATTTGCATATTAACAAAACTCACATGACCTAGGATCACATGTATTTGAAGAATGAATGGAAAGGTACACTTACCTCTAAATGGCCATACAGACTGTCATAGTGCACCAGATATCCAGTGACAAGAGCTATATTTCCTGGTCATTGAAGCGCGGATTACGTGGATGCTCCACACGTTTCTTCCGAGCACGTTTTAGGCTCAGAGCTTGGCTGGGTCTGACTGGACTCTCCTTCCAATGAAGAGACTCCAAAGCTGGCCACCAGCAAGCACGCCACCACCAGACACCCCCATCAGCAACTGACCACCACAGCACTCACTCGCATCACACACACTTGCACTCCCAGCACAGCACTCGCACTCCCACACCCAGCACTACACTCCCCAGCAACATCCCTGCCCCTACATTACTTTCACTCCGACGCTTACTCGCATGACAAGCCACTCACACCACTCCAGCATCACTCTTCCCACGCTTTGCGGGCATACCTCTAGCACTCACAAAAACAAATGTACAGCCAATCACATGAAACACTTCCACATACAAAACAGACAAGATGTAAACAAAACACCAAAGGACAAAGCCCTCACAATACACACAAGTCTCTCAGTCAATATGCAAATATTAAATCGCCCAGCTCTGTGCGTCTCACTCTCTCTCACTCCCAACAACACGAGAATGATTAACAGTACACCGTTGCCTTTAATATGGCGTGCTATCCAAACAAGCTTGCTTCGCCTGATTCAGATAGAAGTTTGATTGGCGAACCTAACAGCAGTCTCGCCATGCACGCCGATACACCTGTGTGTGATCAGCAAATCAATCGTGAGAGTGGCGGAATGGTTTTCCTTGATTCTGAAGGATTCGGCACTTACTGCATACGGAGAGGGAAAATCCAACAACATGGCTAATCGGTAAGCTAGCCATTTCACATTTTCGGCGCTTACTTGCAGGAGCCCTTAGTTACTGCTGCGCCAAGTTTATTCGAGCATTTGCCCGTTCTTTGCCGCAGCAGTAGCCTGGCGCGCGCCCGAGAGTGACGGGCGCGCGCCGAAGCAGCGGAAGAGCGCCCTCCGATCGGGGCGCTCTCCCTACCGCTGCCGGGTCCGCCGGGTCCCCCGGAACCCCCTGCCGCCGTCCCGCGATCGCGGGACACCAGGGCTCCCTCGGGGAGCCCTGGACGCGCATGCAGGGGGCGCACGCTCCCGAAGAAGCGTGACCGCGCGTCTATGACGCGCGGCACGCCGAGGGGCGGCCACTAGCAAGCCGGGAAATCTCCCGGCTTGCGGTTCTGGCCGCAGTGTGATAAACTGTGTCGCCACTGTACATCTGAAAGTGGGAATCTGACTTAGGAGAGACTTTAGAGGACGAAGAATGGGATCGGATCCTACAGACAGCAGCAAAAAGTTAAATATGCACCACATTAAAGTAGAATGCATATAAAGTCCTTATGCGATGGTATTACACCCCATCAAGATTAGCTAAATTTGTCAGGGGCTACTCCCCGCTCTGCCCAAAGCAGTGCGGGAGGTGGCGGCTTTGCAACACATGCTGTGGTCCTGCAAAAAAGTGGTCCCGGTTTTGTAAGTCACGTCCAATGTTGTACAGTACCGACCAACTTTATTCTTACTTGGCTAGCTCCGCGAATTTCGGAATATCCCGGTGATGTGCGGTTTAATGTTGTTTTCTCCCGGGGTGTATTGCGTTATTTCGTGCCCGTGATTTAAGCATTTTATTCCTGCTGGCTGCAATACTGCAATGCCGTGTAAAAACACATGGGGGCGTTTGCGAGCTGTTGGTTTTGAAGCCGAGAAATTCATGAATTGTAATGCAGTATATACTGTATATATACAGTATATGCTGTATAAAAACAACCCCTATAACCCCTAACATACAGTACTGTACACATACAGTACTATATATGCACATCAATGATAATATAGGCCGGCGGGGGCGAGATGTGTTTGCAGCAGAGAGAGAACCGCCGCTCTCTCTGCGCAAACATCGGCACATTAAAAATTATTTAAAATACATTTTTATTCATAGTGTAGATGTGCAGGGGGTCTCCGGAGCTGAACCGCGTTGGTTTCAGGTCCGGGGACCCCCTACTTCCCGAGATAAAGCCCCATTTATGGGGTGCCGGTATCCCTCTGCATTTAAAGGTCCCGATCACGTGACCGCGGCCTGTAAACAAAGCAGAGGGATACCGGCACCCCATAAAAGGGCCTGTATCTCGGGAAGCAGGGGGTAACCGGACCTAAAACCAAAATGTTTCTGCTCCGGAGACCCTCTGCACATGTACAGTATAAATAAAACACATATATAAATAAACACTCGTTCCTTATCTTAGCGGCTATGTGCTATGGTAACGAAGCAGCATTTCTGTATTTTAATAATATTGTACAGTGAGCAGGGGGTTCCCTGAGCCAGAAATTAATGCTCAGTGGAGCCCCTGCTCCTGCACAATATTATTAAAAATACAGAAATGCTGCTTCATTACCATAGCTGATAGCCGCTAAGGCAATGAATGGGGTTAACCCACCGTGCCCGCTTTATTGTTGGTAGCGGGGGTGGATGAAGGGGGTATTTGGCCCTTAGTGTGAGATTAGGACTTGCGGGGGGGTTTTGGGTGCACTTAACCCCTTCACGACCATAGCAGTTAATACCGCTACGGTCATGAAGGGGTTAACACCTACCGCTACCCCCCCGCAAGCCCTAAACAACCACCGTTGGAGCTAATACCCCCTTCACCCACCCCCACTACCCACAATAAAAAAAACTCACACACAGCAGCCACCCAAAAAATAAATAAATCAATCTAAATAAATAAATAAATAAATGAATATAAATAAATACATTTAAAATACATTTTTATTCATAGTGTAGATGTGCAGGGGGTCTCCGGAGCTGAACCGTGTTGGTTTCAGGTCCGGGGACCCCCTTCCCCCGAGTATCCAGTCCCCTTTTGAGGCCGGTATCCCTCTGCATTTTAAGGTCCCGCATCACGTGACCGCCGGCCTGTAAACCAGCAGAGGGATGGCACCCCTAAAGGGGCCTGTATCTCGGGAGCAGGGGGTCCCCAGACCTAAACCAAACGTTTTCTGCTCGAGACCCTCTGCACATGTACAGTTGAATAAAACACACATATCAATAAAAAGCGTTCTTTTACCTTTGCGGCTATGTGCTATGGTAATGAAGCCCATTCTTTGTATTTTTAATAATATTGTACAGTGAGCAGGGGTTTCCCTGAGCCAGAAATTAATGCTCAGGGGAACCCCTGCTCCTGCACATATTTATTAAAATACGAAATGCTGCTCATTACACATACTGATATCCGCTAGGCAATGAAGGGTTAAGGCAGAATAAACAATAATACTAAATATATATTTTTAATCTGTGTGTTAAACCTCCCTGCCTTGACTGTAAACTGTGTAAGACACCCTCCCCCTTTGTGTGTGTTAACTTCCTATGCCTTGTTGTTTAGGGCTTTTGCGGGGGGAAGCGGGGGGTTACCTCTTCATGACCGTAGCGTATTAACTGCTACGCCGTGAAGGGGTTAGTGCACACCGCAAACCCCCCCGCAAGTCTTAAACTCACACCAGGGGCCAAATTCCCCCCCTTCACCCCACCCCCGCTACCCACAATAAGTGGGCACGGTGGTTTAACCCCTTCATTACCTTAGTGCTATCAGCTGAGCATTAATTTCCTGGCTCAGGCACCCCTGCTCACTGTAAATATTATTAAAATACAGATCTGCTTCTTTATTCCAAAGCACATAGCCGCTAGGTAAGGAACGATTGTTTAATTTATATATGTGTTTTATTTATACTGTACATGTTGCAGAGGTCTCCGGAAAAGAAACGTTTTGGTTTTAGGTCCGGGACCCCCTGCTTCTCCGAATACAGGGCCCTTTAAGCGGTGCCGGTATCCCTCTGCTTTGTTTACATTCCACGGTCACGTGATCGGGACCTTTAAATGCCGAGGGATACCGGCACCACTATAAAGTGCTGTATCTCGGAATGGGTCCCCGTACACCCCTGCACACCTACTCTATGAATAAAAATGTATTTTAAATCATTTTTAATGTGCCGATGTTTGCGCAGAGAGAGCACGGTTCTCTCTCTTCTGCAAACACATCTCGCCCCCGCCGGCCTATATATCATGTGTGCATTACTACTGTATGTGTACAGTACTGTATGTTAGGGGTTATAGGGGTTGTTGTTATACTGTATATATATATAAAATAAATATATATAAAACCTGCGCAATGCTCTACACAGCGGACACAATACAAATACAGACACGCGGATCGGAATTACAAAATCAGAAGGAAGGTTCACCTGTTCCTCCAGCAATGTCCGTGTACCTCATCATGTGCAAGAATGCCCAGGGGCTGCTACTACATAGTGAAGATGGTGCAGGGGCTAAACCAGAGAATGAACCTGCATCGCCACAGCATCACACGCGTTACAAGATACAGTCCGTTGGCGAACATTTCCTGACTCTTGCCATAAGAAGAACGATCTGAGGGTTTGCCATACTCAAATGTAATCTTAAAACCACCCCGAAAAGAGACGGTTGCATGAATACAAATTTATGCCAACTGTTCTGGACACTTAGCAGTGGCCTAAACAGATTGAATTTTTATGAGTCTTACTGACAGTAGTGCACCTCGTCCATGAGCTCTAAGGCCATGTCTGTACATACTGTGCTATATATATAACACACACACAGCTGTCTCTCACACATACTAATACTCCTTGTTTTTCCATCCTATACACCAATAGGGACCACTAAGTACCACACCACCTTTTAGTTGTTCTAACAAACGCACACCTTTCCACACCCACCCACACCATTATATCCACTCCCACTCCACACACACTTGTGTAACGCACTGTATATACTGTGGGCTCTCCACTCATTTTTATTCACACTGATACCCATAACACCTCTTTCTTTCTTCACTTTTATATCAGTAACCTTTTGACAAAACCAACTAGCCTAAAACACATCCATCCACACGGGGAAGGAACAGCACAGATAACATTCCAAGAGACCTGTTTTTTAAGTATAAAACCTTTTGCTTCATTCTTGAAACATCGCGCCGGAAGAAGAATCACGTGTTCGGTCGAAAGCTCGCACAAAAAATCATTCGTTAGCCACAGAACGGTATCATCTATTTATTTTTTTGATTATTGAAGCAGCTCGGCTAACCGGTACTGATACCTCTAATCTTATATACATATATATATATATCTATATATAATATATATTATATATATATATATATATATATATTTACTGCTATACTTGACTTATACAATTCATGATTTTACTGCATCTGTGGACCACGCGAACATTTTGTCGAGCCTAGTAAAATCTCTGAACCATTATCATTAATCACCCCTCAACAACCGCCGCGTCAGCCGGGCATGCGCCTGGCTGGAGTGCGGCATGCTCTGGGTGAACAGCGTTGCATTCATGTATGAATATTGTATTTTTTGTTAAAAAGAAAAAAAGTTGGTGTACATCACAACGGTTTGTGGCATAATGTATGTATAAGATACACCAATAAAATTGAAGTTGACAAAAAATATATATATATTAAAATTAGTGAGTAATTCTTCTTGGCTTTCAAAGAATTCTGAAAAATCATGTATTAATAAGGAAATGCGAAAGACGGCAGAACATCCCATCTGTTGCCTCCTCATAACCCACAATGCTTCCCAACTCTCCTCCTGTCTTTGTTGACTCTTTTTCTGCTATCTCGGAGGAGGATGTATCACTGCTGATCTCCTCTTCTCCCTCTACCACTTGCCCTCTTGATCCCATTCCCTCCCATCTCCTAAAACCTCTTGCTCCTTCTATAATCCCTATGCTCACACAGATCTTTATCTCTTCCCTCTACTCTGGTACCTTTCCTTCATCCTTCAAGCATGCAATTGCAATCTGCCAAAATCCATACTTTCATGTAGGAAAAAAACAAAAAAAGTATCCTGCACACGTTCAAAAAATTCATTTGTGCTAAAGTGAAATCTTAAGAGGATTTAAACTTTCAGCGCGGCCGGGTCTTGGTAATAACGATAGTTTCTTTTGATAAATCATAGATCGGCCCACGTTTGCTTGTTTTCTTCAGTTGATATAAAGACTCCGCAATCATTACTTTTACGCTTTGATGTGGATGGCTGTTGAGAATTATATCCTCAGCCATTGACAGATCTCAAAATGTAAGTGAGTGGAGTACTAGGTTCTCTCTTGAAGAACTGTTGAAACTATTTAAATTGTTTTTTTGTGGGTTGTAGTCAAGGTCAGGACAAGGTACATGTTGAACTCTTTTTGCCAACCACCAATCGATTGTGTAGATAAAATTGGCAGACATATGTGGGTTCTGATTGCCATTTCAATGTGAAGTCAAATTAAGGTTTCTTTATCTACATTCTCAAAACAAGTGTCGGATTTTAATTAAAAAACAATGTGGGTTGAGGACAATAAACAGTGTTGGCATATGAAAATAGTCTTCACAGACAGTAGAATGAGATATACACACACACCTGCTAATGTTTTTGTCTCTCTTTTTGCAACATTTCACTGTGTATCTTTCTGGTGGTTAACTCACCTGTCTGTGTCCCAGAGTTTAAACTATGCTGTGTATATGTAGATATAGAATATATATATATATATATATATATATATATATATATATATATATTATATATATATATATATATAGTATATATATAATATAATACCTATAATAGGCCCTCAACCATACTAACCCTGTAATATATAAACCTTTTAAATAAGTTCTGAGCAATATAAAAAAACCCTGTTACATATACGCCTAAATAGAGGAATATACACACATATTTAAAGATTGGTTTTAGAACATTATAACTATATATTGTACATAACATATGTATAGTGTGTATGATAATATAGACTATATATATCATAAACACATAATATGTATATTGTATGTACAATATTATATATAGGTCTCTAAAACCAATCTTTAAATATGTGTGTATATTACTCTATTGAATGGCTTATATGTAAAAAGGGTTTTTTATATTGCTCAGACTTATTTAAAAGGGTTTAGTATATTACAGGGGGAGTATGGTTGCGGATATTATAGTCAGCTGTGTCCAATTTAGATTTACCATCAAACAAGGCCTTTATGCGTTAGAAGGCCTGTAGTGTTGTAAATATAATATATATATTGAATCCAAGTGTACAGAACAATTTGATGGCAGTAAGTAGGCATTGTATGAAACTATTTAAAGGGTGTTCAAGATGAGTGAATTATGTGATTAAAATAATTTAGGTCCATAGTGTTATAGGCTGAGATATGTAAATTCACTAAACATTAGCCTGTATTATATAATATGTGTTTTCACAAGGACGCATCAAGTCGATGTGTGGAATCAATCTATACCAGTTTAGATAGTTAACCTAAATATATATATATATATATAAGAGAAGACGTAGAAGATGCATAGAGATAGAGAGTGACGACGAGAGAGATGAGGCAGGCGATTGTCACTTTTCCCACCACCCCCCTCTATATATATATATATAATATATATATATATATATAAAAAACACAATTGAAAAGGACCAAACAGACAACACCCTTAGTGGCACTCTAAATTACACCATAACAAATCTACAAAAAAAAGGGGGGATTATTTTTTTTTTTTTTTGTTTTTTTTAGCTTAAAGAACCAAATTGCTCTGCCGAGTCAAAAAATGAACAAGATTTATTGAAAATACAGCAAGGACCACTAACTTAAAAACATAAACATACTAATGACAGCCAAAACAAAATTAATAGAGAAAAATACTACTTAATCAAGGAATGCTATGTGTGAACAAAAAGCTAGAATGTGGCTTAAATCAAAAATATATTACATAAATATGTAATGACACCAGAAAAGCTTAATGTAACAAAAAAGTAATAAAAGACAAGACAAACTGTATGATCCCTGCTGGCATAAATAACTGATTGCCAAGCTATTGGTGGTAATATGTATATCACGGCATGGATAAGGTAAAAGTATGTAATCCATATGCCAGGGATATAGCCAGGGGAAAATATATTTATCGCCAAGGGAAAAGGAGTGCAAAAAAACACAGGGAAAAAAATAGATATAAAAAATAATCATACCCTGAACAGCAATTCCCAAAAAATTATAAAACAATGAATACTGAGTTCAGCCTAAGACAACTCTTAACGTAAAGGACATTGAGCAAACAGAATCAATAAAGTATGGAAAACCCACCGGCAGTGCAAAAGCACTGGCAAGAGACAGTAATGCCAAAAAGCAAGGAGAGGAATACTCACTGCAGCCTTAATTGCGTGAGGCATGGGTCAATAGTTGGATGAAGTGGATGTATTCAAGTGCGGCTTCATAGCGAAATAGAAAAGCCATAATGCTGCAGCAGGTCCCTTTTAGAATGTCAAAACCGAATAAAGATCACAGAAAGGCTTCTAGTAGGTGTGGAACACTCAAAGCGTTTCACCGTCGGGTGGGCTTCTTCCGAGTTGGTAAAAGAAAACTCAAGTGAAGCATGCAGGTTTTATAGGAGTAAAAGTAATCAGTTGCAGCACTGCTCAAAGTTCCCCGGCCAATGGAAGATTTCAGCTGGGTAGATTAGTGGCCGTACCGCGCACCAGTGCAGGCAATGATATAATTCCTTCAGGCAAAAACAGTTATCAGATGGTATGCTTTGTATGGTGCGCAATGCGCATCACACTTCTTAATCTACAGCCGAGATCCCAGAGCCGCCCAAACATATGAAATGACAAACGTGATACACAAAATTTACAGGATAGTAGGCCAAAGGAAATCCCTTAAGAATACTTATGCAAATGCATATAGTTAATCACTGCACAGCTACATCACAGCTCAATGATGCCTATAGTGTCAGAATACCAGCGGTAGTATGATAAGTTGTTAAAGAATATGCTAACTAAAACAGACCAAAGCATTAATACAAACTACAGTGCTCTGGATGAAGGGCGTCCCCATCAATGTGTGACTGCAGCAGAAGTTGTGCTGGTCAGATGCCATTGACTGCTGATTAAGTGATTCATAGGCCATTCACATCAGGGACTGGAGCAGTTATGGACATCAATTCATATATTTATGTACTGAGAGAGAGAGACCTACATTTTCGAGAGGTTAGAGCTATTAGTATACAGAGTACTACTATTTAGTGCAGAAAATGGGATGAATGAAAGCAGAGATGCTCACACTATATCATTAAAAAATAATTAGTGGGTTTAAATATTAAAAGAATAAATAGTTAAAACAGAGAGGAAACGGAAAAATAGTATATATATTACACATATTAGTACAAAGGGGGGGCACATCTCAGCAAACATAATTAAAACATATAAAATCAGGGGTCCCTAACGCTAATATAAATTCTTAATACCTGTGTAATAATATTTAAGGCACTGCCACACAGTGTTTTATGATTTTCACTGGAATGCTAAAACTGAGCTTAGCTTTGTCGTGTTGTATGTGCGGTCTCTGGTTTTCAAATATATTGCCATGCTCCTAGGCCTTGTCCGATCTCCGTCATCCTGCAACACACTCATCTATCCGCTAATGCCCTCAATCCTTGGACGGCTTTCCCCTGGCGCTCGACGCTCTTTTACCACCCACTGTCGCCTCCTCTCTTTTCTTCTCCTATTTGTTGGGTTTGGGCCAGCGTCTGTCTAGGGCGAAAGAAGAGGGTGAAAATTTGGTAAGAGGAGCGTCACTCCTTCATCCTTCATTTCCCCCTTTCTACCTCCCTCCTTATTTCATATTTGGTTTTCGTTATACTTGCTTAGCCCTGCTTCTCTGCCCCCACTTTTTCCCTTTCCTTTCCGAAGTGCTTCGCACTCTTTACTTTTACTTCCCGCCTTAGCTATGAGTTGGTTTCCTTGTATCCCCATCTTCTCCCACCTCCACTCACCCCCCTCACCTGTTGTTTCTCCGCCTAGCTGTGTGTTGGTTCTTTTCTCGCCTATCTCCATTCACTAAATTTCTACTTTCCTTTGACCTTTCTTTAGACCTTTTTTTCGCACTCCCTCTGCCTACGCCCTTCTCTCGTCCCCCTATATATATGTTGTGGTTATTGTTGGGGGGTTCAATAGGGCTTGTAGGGTCAGTAATTTTTACAATTGGGTTTCAGCTAGTCCTGGCTTCTGCTGGAGGTTGGCAACCCTCCACTTAATTTAAGCTCACCCCCTCCCACATTAAATGGTTAAGGGGATCACTCCATAGATCTTCCACACAGGGAACTTGTTTTGCTGCAGGATGGTTGTGACATCTCTCATAACAGAGTGCCTTTCCTGGTAATGTAAAAAAAAAAACAGGTAAAAAGGCTTCATTACAGAACACCTAACAAGCTCAATTGAACCCCCAAACAAATACCACAACTTATACTATAAGCATATAAAGGTCACAGAGGAGTTGCCTAATGAGCATGGCCAATTATATTTAAAACAGAGACATAACATAAAAAAAGTGTAGGGACCCTTGAACGTGGTCGCCGTGACGTTGGCTTCAAGGGCTTACAACATTGGCCAAAATGTTTTAAACTAAAAGACCATTTTAGTATTAGGTATTGATACATGGATATTTAGGCACGATTACCGTATATAAGTTTTTCCTGGATGTCACTGAGCTTTGCTGTGTTTTAGTTATGTCTCGGTTTTAAATCAATAAGGCTTCAATCAGACGAGAAACTTGCAACTAAATTGAAGAATTTCCTATAAATCATTCTTCCTGTATTACACAGGTTATTAAGAATTTATATTAGCGTTAGGGAACCCCCTGAATGGGTGGTCTGCCCCTGACGTTGAGCAGGGGCTTACAAACAATTTTGGCAAAATGTCGAACTGAAAAGACCATTTACTGCTTAGATATTCTATTACATATATATTTAGGCACCTGGACAGTGTATGATGTCACTGGATGTGCTAAACTGAGCTTGCTTGTTTTAGGTGCGTCTCTGGTTTTAAAATATATATTTGCCATGCTCAGTAGCACTCCTCTGTGAATTTCATAGGTTATATATTGTTGTGGTTATGGGGGGTTCAATAGGAGATGTTAGTTGTCCAGTAATTATTTTACTAAATAATTAGTACTCTGTTTATACTATAGCTCTCACCTCCTCTCTAACAGTATGGCTCTCTCGTCAGTACCATAAATATAGAATGATATCCATAACTGATCCAGTCCCTGATTTGATGGCCTTATGACGTCCACTTAATACATCATTCAATGGCATCTGAATCCAGCCACAAACGTCGCTTCAGAGTCACAACAGTGATGGGGACTCCCTCATCCAGATGCACTGTATTGTATTATGCTATGGCTTGTTTGTAGTAGATACACTGGCGACAACAATTATTCGAGTCGGCTAGTCACAGAATTCGGGTATTATACCCGGTGTTTGGAGGTTTGTGCCTGTTTTCTGCCAGAGTGAATTGAGGTATTTTCCAAGGAGGGATTGAAGCATTTATTCCCGCTGGCTGCAATACTGCATTTGCAGTATATATATATATATAATGCATACCAATTCATGAATTTATGCCTCTATGGTAGACACGCGAAGCATTACAGCCTATTAAATCCAATCATTATCATTTTTTACAGATCAGCCGACCGTTCAGCCAGGCATGAACCCAGGCGGGAAGGACAAACACAACGGGGCTTGTCAGAGGGGAGGAGGCGCATTCCAGGGTATCTGCAGGTACATAGGGGTATGTGCTCGAATAAGGTGTCGGTAGTATGTCTTTTAAAAATTTAATTCATAGCTAACGCTGGTATTATGACACTATAGGCATCACTGGAGGACTGTGATGAGTAGCGGTGCAGATGATTAACATATATGCATTTGCATAAATAATTGTCTTTAAGGGATTTACCTTTCCTACATCTGTAATTTTGGTATCACGTTTATATATTCATATGTTTGGCGGCTGGGGATCTCGGATGTAGATTAGAAGGTGGTGTGAGGGATGATGCGCATGGAACATAGCAAAGCATACCGGCTGATTTACTGTTGTTGCTGAAGTACATTATTACATTGCCCTGCACCACTGGTGCGAGTTACGCAAACTAATCCAAGACTGAATCTCCAATTGGCCGGGGAACTTTGAGCAGTTGCTGCCAAACGCATACTTTTACTCCATAAAAACTAGCATGCCTTCATTGGTTTTACCACTCCGGGAAAAGCCACCGACGGGTGATGTGGTGAAATAAACGCATGGAGGTTCCACGACTAGACAGCCTTTTGTGATCTTTATTCGGTTTGACTCTAAAGGACCTGCTGCCAGATTAGGGACTTTTCCTATTCGATATGAGCAAGCACTGGAATACATCCACTCCAACTATATGGACACATGCCTCAAGCAATTAAAGATGCAGCGGAGTATTACCTCTCCTTGCGTTTTGGCAGTATCTGTCCTTGCAGTGCTTTGCACTCGGTCTGTTTTCCATACTTAATGATTTATGTTGCCTCCATATGTCTATTACAGTTATATTTTCTTGCTGCATCAGATTCATTGTTTATATTTTTGGGAATTGCTGGTCAGGGTATGCTATTTTTTATATCTTTTTTCCCTGTGTGTTTTTTTCCTCCTTTTCCCTTGGCGATATATTATTTTCTGGCTATCTACGGGGGCTACTATTGATGACATACTTTCCCAATGGCCGTGATTTACCTTTTACATCTTTGCATCAGGCATTTATGCCAGCAGGGATTTACATACATTTTTGTATTGTCTTTATTACTTTTATTGTTAATTAAGCTTTTCTGGTGTCATTACATATTTATTAATTTATTTGATTTAGACCACATTCTGCTTTTTGTTTCACAACATAAGCATTATGATAGTAGTCTTTTTCTATTATATAAAACATTTTTTGGCTGTCATTAGTATGTTTATGTTTAAGTTAGTGTGTCTTGCTGTATTTCAATAAAATCTTGTTCATTTTTCTGACTCGGCAGAGCATTTGGTTCTTTAAGCTTAATCTTTTTTGTAGATTGTTATGGGTTTGTATTTAGGTGCCACTAAGGGGGGATTGTCTTTATTTCATTGTGTGTTTATATTTTCATTTCCCACTAGCACCATCAGGTTTCCTTCTTTATATTTTCTTTAAGCTGATTTCATGGGGTTTATATTTATTTTACCAATAGTCAGTATAAAGTTAAGGCTTGAGAACATAGAGATTTATTGCGTGGAGCAACTTTTTTGTGTGTTATATATAATAATATAATATATATATATATATATATATATATATATATATATATATATATAAGATCGCCAACTGTAAAATTACGTATGTTCATTTGACATGTCTTAGACAGGTTGCCAACCCTGTCTTTTACCTTGTCACGCCAGCATACCAGCGATTCCACTGCAGCAAGGGACTTCTGGGAAATGAGAGACATGCAAAGAGCCCACTCGGTTGCCACCTTTTGTCTCAACTCGTATTACACAAGCAACCTCAAGCCACTGCAGCTGTTTTAAACACAGCCTTTAAACAGAGGGCTGGGATGACGAGTCTCATCCAGCCTCGTTTTAAAAGCGGTGTTTCAAACAGCATGCAGGTGGCTTGAGGGATGGCTGTTGAAATACGAGCTTGAGAAAAAGGTGGCACTGCGTGTCATTTGACCATGTCATTCCCAGAACCCTTCGTTGCAGTGGAAGCGCTGTATGCGGGTGACAATGGGGAAAGAACAGGGTTGCAGACGGTCTAAAGACATGCAAATGAAACATTACAGTAATATTTACAGGGGCTTTATGCTTTACGTGGAGGGTTTTTGTCAATTTTTTTACCCACCATAACCGTAATGACAGTGTATACATATATATATATATATTATATATATAGTATATATATATAGTATATATATATAACGATATATATAATCTAGTATTATTTAAATAATATATATAGATATATATTTATACACTGTCTGTGTGTACACTTAATTTCCATACATACTAAATTACTGTCACGGCCAAGTTATTGGAGCATTTGGCCCAGTCTCGGACGCGAAGTAACAGGGCGCGCGCCGGGTGTCCCGGGGCACGCGCCGAAGCCCTCGGAGGAGCGGCCCTCCGATCGGGGGTTCCCATCCCATCTCGGGTCCGCCGGGTCGCCGCGGTCCCCGGGAACCCCACCGCCGGCCCCCCACCGGGAGCCCTGGGCACGCGTGCGGGGGCGCAGGCGCCGATGACGCAGGTGACCGACGCATCTGGTGACACGCGCCACGCCGAGGGATGAGGATAGCAAGCAGGGACATCTACCGGCTGCGGAACTAGCGCACTCGAATAAAAATGTTGCCCGCCTCTGTATATATTATAAACATTCACAGATATGTTCTTCAAACAGTACTCATACATGATGAGAAGGTCACATGAAGACGGTTAAGCAGGTGATGGTAAGTAAATTTTACACTTATCCTGCTCTACACGGACAATTAAGATGTTAGCAGTTTAAATAGATGTTTGATTTAACAAAACACAGAAACCCCAGCAAGCTTTTTGGAAACCCCTGAGCACCCACAAAATATAATATGTATGTGTCAAAAGGGAGTGTATTGAGCGTGGCAATTTATACAACAGGACGAAGAGGAACCCAATGCTTAATCCAACATGACAGAAATACACAGTAAAAGATTATATATTCTCTTTGAAATAGGGCCATTTGTTTAAACCCTTTGGCCAAAAGCGTTGAAGCTTGTGAGCCACGTCAAGGCAGACACCAGTTCGCAAGTCCTAACACTACCAGACTTGAATACTAATATCTCTATTAAGGTTAATCCTGCTATACACGGACAATTAAGATGTTAAGCAGTTAAAAATGTTTGATTTTAAGTTGCATGTGAATTAACTATTAACATGCATGACTACTAAAATACCTATCCCAAACACACCCAAATACAATGTTTTGCAGCACGTGAATGCAGCTTCTCAAACATAGCAAGGGGTATGTTGGACCATTACTAACAGATGGTTAATATTACATAGTAATACATAATTCTTCATTAGGACTGTAAAGTTCCAAACCTTTCACGTGTACAAACAACTTGAATGTTTCGGAAACAACAGGTCTTCATCATACTACAATATTCATTAGATAATCTCCAAGTCAACAAAAAAGGCCAAATACAGATTTACTTAATGATAACATTTATACATTTTTTCCTTTTGCGAGGACCGATCAACAGGGCCTCTCTGTTGGTGCTCTTGATTTTTCATTTCCGTTGGCTACATTTAAGCACAACAGAGCCAGTGGTTGGTCAGTGGCACTCAGGGGCAGGGCTTGTGGCCCATGACTTTCATGGGCAGGGCTTGTGGCCAGTGACTGTTCACGGGCAGGGCTTGTGGACAGTGGGACTGTTCACGGGCAGGGCTTTGTGGCCCAGTGATGGTCACAGGGCAGGGCTTGTGGCCAGTGACACTTGTGAACAAGTTGGTACACAGTGCACAACTTGATGCTTGCGACGTTTCATGTTTGTTTGTTTTTTGTGTCCAAAAAAACTGGTCAAGTAGTAAACTGCTTGTGCATTTTCTTTTTTGGTGCCTCCTTTGTAGGGTGTTCAGCTCAGATTTCTACAGATGGCAGCGGTCGGATGTTGACAGGAAACATGCACGAACTTTCAGCATACTTACCGGTAACATCCCGACCTGGGGAATGAAGATCAGTGAATGGGGTGAAAAAGTAGCAGCATGTAAAGATCCTTCCTTCATGGTGTAAGCCTGAATTGATGTGCTGCCTGTAGTCATATCAAGTGAGTAGCTTGGGTTAGCCTGAAAACACTACTGCTCTAATGTGGTTTGTTTATTTTGTCATTTGTTTAGGCACTTAATGAAGACTCTGTGGAGATGTGACAATACTGATATCGATTTCTTTCCTGCAGTGATACATCCTGTTCATGCAGTGACATCAGATCTGCATGCGACGATTTTCTGCTTCAACAGTTTTTGTCTTCAGACGCTACTTATTGCAGCGTATGTGTTATTTGCTGGAAGGAATTGCCTGTGGAAAATCTTGAATGGCACCTCTTCTGGTCACTTGAATGCATTCGTGTCTTTGGCGGCATATCAGTCATCATCATTCATCATAATCATCATCATCTATCATCATTCATCATCATCATCTATCATCATAATCATTTCATCATATCATCATCATAATAATCATCATGTGCTAAAATCAATGTCACATGTAATGAAATGCCATGTTAATCTCAGCTGTTTTACTATGTTAAATTATACACTGTGATAAACTAACACCTAAATGTTTCCATCGTTTTATTAACGTCACATTAAAATTACCTTGCTTACGAATTCGGTTGGATTAAGGTGAAAACAAGAATGAATGAAAAGTTGTTCAAAACTCACAAACTCCTGCATGAAATTAACATCACAAACACAATAATGCGTCCTTAAAAACTTCAATTTTCACGACAGTAAGTTAATCCTATTTAAATAAATGTGCAAAATAAATAATGAACTGGACAACAGAACATAAGAAGTGAAATATTATATGGCCTGCAAGCTCATACAACTCTACTTCAGCGTGCATGAGTGCAGGACCCAGGTGTGAAGACACTATTCCATCTCAGGGGACATGACACAGGTCCTCCAGGAAGCAACCTTAGACAACAATACATCAGTGTTAATTGACTGTGTTAAATATTGAACATAGACGTTACTGTAGTTGAGGATTTATGGCTAACCTAACAGCATCAGTTCTGAACTGAAAGTGTGTGGCCAAAGTGAACATAAAAGTTGAATATCATGTACATTGCCAATGTACTTAGGACTTGAGTACAGTAACATTACAACATTACTACTGTGTTATGCTGTAAGCCGGTTAGGATAAATATATTAATATTGGACATTAAACTGCCATAGTTGTGTAGTCAATCACCCAATAATAATGTACATAACTATCCATGAGATTGAACTTCACACTGTTCTCATTAAGAAGGTCATATTGAAAAGTAATAAGTTTTTGTTAGAGATATGTGGTGGTGAAAATTAATAGAAGCCAGTGGCACGGCCTGAATGTGGCTGCCACTCACAACATGCAGTGTGTCGCCACAGATGCTAAGTTTGGGATAATGTGTGTTGATACAGTTGAACTATAGATCTGAGTGACGTAATGTGGTGACGTTAGTTTCATAACCTAATGGTTGTTTGGTGAATTAAGTACCTAGAGTTAACCTTTCACATGACTGTTGATTACCTTCGGTTTTGGCTAGTCGTGTTGTAAAATGGTAGTCCCCTCCCCCAAAAACGTAATCACCCAGACTGTTCAATTTATTCAAGCAGGGTGAAAATGGGTGTCAACAAAGGTGTACCGTACCATGACCCCTGTTTTGGCTGGTGCTGAACCCCACCCACTGTTTTGACGTGTTATGCTGTGATGACAATATTAAGTTGCAGATGGTTTAACACAATGGTAGAGAGCAATAGTCTATCTTAATGTGGCAAGCTATGACCAAATGACACTAACATTGCTACGTGTTGCCTCATTATGCTGTCTGATATGAAATGAAGAAAAAAGAGGACCTTTTCTAAATAAACCCAAAATAACACTGTTAGTAGTGCAAGTGATGTTTTGTGCCGACTTGCAGGCACATAATTGATGCATGATTTGAAGAGGCGTAAGGTCGTGTTTGGTAGGCGTTAAATAAATAAAATACACATTAATTTATATATAAATGGTATGTTCTGCACTCAACAGTACCTAGTAATTTTATTCTCATTAGCAGTCTTACAACATTTGCTGACTCAAACCCTGTTGTCCCCCATCTTCGCTCCAACCCATAAATTGCTTCCACATTGCAGCCAGGTTGGGAATGCCTGCAAATGAACTGCAATGCCAGTGGTATATATTTTACTGCTTTTAGTAGGACTAACAAACATAAAGTATATTTGATATCTATACATTATATAGTGACACCAGACATATATACTATAGATGAGAGGTAGCTTCTATAGTGGGAAGAAATATAAATATGAATTCTAAAGTGTTTACCATAAACTGTAAGCAACGACACGACGCTATGTACAGTAACCTTTCTCATCTGGTGGAAATTGGAGGATTTAATATCTATGCCCTGTCGCCGGGCAAACACCTCCACGACGACGGAGCAGTTCTCTCCTCCAAGGAGTTAAATGATGAGACATTGTGCTGGCTGGCCACACTCCAGTTGCCAGAAGCAGGGCAAGACGTTGGGTCTTGTATTTTCGTTTTTTAATTTAGCCCTATATCGTCTCAAATCTCTTGCGACAATTATCCTTTGCCCTGCAACCGGATTCCACACGCCTTCACACAAATATTATTTTGTCCGCACAGTTCTTTTTGCTTGATGAGACTTGTCCGCCACTTGAAATACATACAAATATATAGACGTTATTCTAATAATACCACCACCAGTTTCTACCTGCTACTGTTTCCAAGGTACCAAACATGCTGGTTTAGGTTTCAGTGAATGTAAGCACATGAGCATTCCATTCTAAACCTAGACATGTAAGGAAGCTTGCATTATATTGTATGCAGTGTATGCAGTTATGCGCAAATGAACGCCTGAGTTTACTTGTCGTTGTAAGACGGATAAAAGATGTTGTTCCACCCATATATCACAGTGATGATATTATGGCCCACTATTTGCATATTAAACAAAACCCACATGATCTAGGATTCACTGATTTGAACGAATGAACTGGAAAGGGTACATTACTAACTATGGCCATACGACTGTCATAGTGCACCAGTAATCCCAGTGACAAGAGCTATATTTTCCTGTCATTGAACGCGCGATTACGTGATGACTCCACCACGTTTCTGTCCGAGCACGGTTAGGATTCAGAGCTTGGCATGGTCTGGACTGACTCTCCTTCCAATGAAGAGACTCCACAAGCTGGCCACAGCAAGCACGCCACCACCAGACCCCCCATCAGCAACTGAGTCCCCAGCAGTCACTCACACTGCACAACACACTTGACCAGCAAACCCAGCACCAGCACTCTCACGCACCAGCATACACCCCTCCTAAGCAACATCACTCCCCTGACAGTACGTTCACCCGAACGCGTACCGCATGATAAGCACTACCACTCACACCAGTCATCACTCTGCCCACGCTTTGGGGCATACCTCTAGTTAGCACTCAACAAAAACCAATGTACAGCCAATAACCTGAAACACTTCCAATACAAAACAGACAAATGAGTGTAAACAAAACAACAAAACATAGCACTCACAAATACCAACAACAAGTCTCTCAGTCAATATGCACATATTAAATCGCCCACCTCTCGTCTCATCTCTCTCAATCCCAACAACAACGAGAATGAGTAAGTACACGTGTGCCTTTAAATAGGCGTGATATCCAAAACATGCTTGCTTCGCCTGATTCAGATAGAAGTTATGATAGAATTTGATTGGCGAACTAACGCAGTCCGCCATGCACGCGATACCCTGTGTGTGATCAGCAAATCATCGTGAAGAGTGGGTGCGGAATGGTTTTCGGCTCTTGATTCTGAAGGGTATTCGGCACTTTACTGACCTACGGAGAGGGAAAAATCGCCAACAACATGGCTATCGGTAAGCCTAAGCCGATTTCACATTTTCGGCGGCTTACTGCTGAGGCCCTTAGTTTATGCTGCGGCCAGTTATTGATATTCGAGCATTTTGCCGTTGTTGCCCGTCATGCGCAGTTACCTGGGCGCGCTCCCGAGAGTGAAGGGCGCGCGCACGACGAAGCAGCGGAAGAGGCGCCTCCGATCGGGGGCGCCTCCCTACCGCTGCCATGTGGGTCCGACGCGTCCCCCGGAACCCGCCCTGCCCTGTGCCGCCGCGCTATCGCGGGCACCCCAGGGTACCCTCTTGAGGCCCTGACGCGTCGATGCAGCGGGGCGCACCTCCCACGAAGCGTGACCAAGCCGTTGATGACGACGCGGGACGCCCGAGGGCGGCCACTAGCAGCGGGAAATCTCCCGGGCTTGCGGTTGGCCAGTTGGATAAAACTGTTCGCCACTGTACATCTGAACGTGGGAATACTGAACTTAGGAGAGCCCACTTTAGAGGACGAAGAAATGGGAATCGGATTCCACAGAACAGCAGCAAAAAGTTAAATAGTGCACCACATGAAAAGTAAGAATGATACGTAAGTCCTTATGCGATGGTATTACACCCCATCAAATTGCTAAATTTGTCAGGGGGGGCACTCCCGCTTGACCCAAGAGCATGCGGGATGTGCGGCCTTTGCAACCACATGCGTGTTGGTCCCTGCAAAAAAGTGGTCCCGTTTTGTAAGTCACGTCCAATGTTGTACGTACGACCACTTATTGCTTAACTTGGTAGTCCGGATTTCGGAATATCCCGGTGTGATTCTGGTTTTAATGTTGTTGTTCTCCCGGCGGTGTATTGCGTTATTTCGCTGCCCGTGATTATAGCAATTTATTCCTGCGTGGCTGCAATACTACAAGCCGTGTAAAAAAAGCAATGGGAGGCGTTGCGAGCCGTTGGTTTTTGAAGCCGAGAATTTGAATTGTAATGCCGAGTATTAATGTATAATTACAGTATATGCTGATACAAAACACACCCCTATAAACCACACATACAGCGTATGTTACACATACAGTACTATCTCTGCACATCATGAATATAGCCGGCAGGGGGCGAGAGTGTGTTTGCAGCAGTAGAGAGAACCGCCGCCTCTCTGCCAACATCGGCCACATTAAAAATTATTTAAAATACATTTTTAATTCATAGTTGTAGATGTGCAGGGGCGTCTCGGAAGGCCGCTTTTGACCGCGTTGGTTTCAGGTCCGGGGACCCCCTATCCCGAGATAAAGCCCCATTATGTGGGTGCGCGTATCCCTCTGCATTTAAAGGTCCCGATCACGTGACCGGGCCTGTAAACAAGCAGATGGATAACGCACCCCATAAAAGGGCCTTGTATCTCCGGGAAGCAGGGGGTAACCGGAGACCTAAAAACAATAAGTTTTGCTCCGGGAGACCCTACTGCACATGTTACGATATAAAAAAACATATATAAATAAACACTCGTTCCTTATCTTAGCGGTCTAGTGCTATGTAACGAAGCAGCATTTCTGTATTTAATAATCTGTATCAGTGAGAGGGGTTCCCTGAGCCAGTAAATTAATATCGTGCTAGCCCCTGCTCCTGCAAATTCTGAAAATACAGAATGGCTGCTTCATTACCATAGCTGATAGCCGCTAAGGCCATGAATGGGTTAACCACCGTGCCGACTTATTTTGGTAGCGGGGGTGGATGAAGGGGGGTATTTGGCCCTTATTGTTGAGATTAGGACTTGAGGGGGGGTTTTGGGTGCACTTAACCCCTTCACGACCATGAAGTTATCCACGCTACGGTCATGAGGGGTTAAACACCTACCCGCATACCCCCCCGCAAAGCCCTAACAACCACCGTTGGAGCTAATACCCCCTTCACCCACCCCCACTACCCACAATAAAACATAAAGAAAAAAAAGAAGAAAAGAAGAAAAAGAAAGCGACTCCAAGAAAGGATACCCGCTCTTACTTCGTCGATTCCCTCCATTTACTCGTTATGTTCCTGATCTTTGTCCCGGTTTCGCTGTCTAATTAGAGGTCATCCGACGTTTAATCTTTTGAGTGTAGCGCACGATGTCCCTCCATTTCTGGACCTCTCTACAAGTCTTTATTTGCAATTCGTCGTGGCGTAGTTATCAGCAGCCACCCGACATTTCAGCTACGGCGATGTGTTACTTTTCGCCTGTTTTTTATGTCTTGGTGGTGATCCTGGTATGAAGCCTCACCTTATAAGTCCTAGCAAATTTTTTATCATCGAATGGTTTTGTTTTGGAAAAGGCATCCGTCGCGGCACTCGAAAGTCGAGGCCACGGTAGATACAATATGCTTCTTCGGCCCGTGACTGCTACGGGGCCGAATAATTATAGTACGGTGGGAGATCAAGATAGGTGGGGAGATACGTGATGAGAAGGCTGTCAGGGGAGACAGACGTCGGGCGTGAAGAGGGGTGTGGGGAGTGAAGGCTGGTATGAGGGGGGAGCCGGCAAGCGGGGAATGGGGTAGACAGTAAAGGGACATAGCCACACTGTCCCACAGCTCTGTCATCTTCTCTATTTCCTCGCTTCTTAGCCTCATATTTCCCGTCCCCCTTTTCTTTAAATCTAACATCTCCCTTATCGTCCCTTAGGTCGCTTCGTCTTTGATCTGCAATCCCTCCCTCCCTTTTTCTCTATAACCTTCCAATCTATCCTCTTAGTGTTTCTTACCATTTCCAACACAATTGATGTTTTCCTCGCCCACGGTAGCTACTCCTACCTCGGTATTACACCGTCTAGCCACATTTTTATTCGCGCCGTCCTTACAAGGGGACAACTTCTTTTTGACTTCCCCCTCTCCACAAATCTACATAAATAAATAAATAAATGAATATAAATAAATACATTTAAAATACATTTTTATTCATAGTGTAGATGTGCAGGGGGTCTCGGAGCTGAACCGTGTTGGTTTAGCGTCCGGGACCCCTGCTCCCCGAGATACAGCCCCCTGTATGAGGTGCCGTATCCTCTGCATTTTAAGGTTCCGATCACGTGAACCGCGGCTGTAAACCAAGCAGAGGGATGGCACCCCCTAAAGGGGCCATGTATCATCGGGGAGCAGGGGGTCCCCAGACCTAAAACCAAAAGTTTCTGCCTCCGGAGACCCTCTGACAATGTACAGTATGAATAAACACACATATCAATAAAGAAGCGTTCTTTACCTTTGCGGCTATGTGCTATGGTAATGAAGCACATTCTGTATTTTTAATCAATATTGTACAGTGAGCAGGGGGTTCCCTGAGCCAGAAATTAATGCTCAGGGGAACCCCTGCTCCTGCACAATATTATTAAAAATACAGAAATGCTGCTTCATTTACCATAGCTGATAGCCGCTAAGGCAATGAAGGGTTAAGGCCAGAATAAACAATAAATACATTAAATATATATTTTTAATCTGTGTGTTAAACTCCCTGCCTTGACTGTAACATGTGTAAGAACCCCTCCCCCAATTTGTGTGTTAAACTTCCATGCCTTGGTTGTTTAGGGCTTGCGGGGGGGAAGCGGGGGGGTTAACCTCTTCATGACCGTAGCGGTATTAACTGCTACGGCCGTGAAGGGGTTAAGTGCCACCCGCAACCCGCCCCCGCAAGTCTTTAAAACTCACACCAAGGGCCAAATTCCCTCACCCACCCCCGCTACCCACAATAAAGTGGGCACGGTGGGTTAACCCCTTCATTACCTTAGTGGCTATCAGCTGAGCATTAATTTCTGGCTCAGGGAACCCCCTGCTCACTGTACAATATTATTAAAATACAGAAATACTGCTTCTTTACCAAAGCACATAGCCGCTAAGGTAAGGAACGAGTGTTTATTTATATATGTGTTTTATTTATACTGTACATGTGCAGAGGGTCTCCGGAAAAGAAACGTTTTGGTTTTAGGTCCGGGGACCCCTGCTTCCACGAGATACAGGGCCCTTTAGCGGGTGCCGGTATCCCTCTTGCTTGTTTACATTCCACGGTCACGTGATCGGACCTTAAATGCAGAGGGATACCGGCACCTCATAAAGGGGGCTGTATCTCGGAAGTAGGGGTCCCCGGACACCCTGACCACACTACTGCTATGAATAAAAATGTATTTTAAATCATTTTTAATGTGCCGTAGTTTGCGCAGAGAGAGCAGCGGTTCTCTCTTGCTGCAAACACATCTCGCCCCCGCCGGCCTATAGTATCATGATGTGCATAACAGTACTGATGTGTATACAGTAGTATGTTAGGGGTTATAGGGGTGTTGTATACTGTATATATATATAAATAAATATATATAAAACCTGCGCAATGCTCTACACAGGGACACAAACAACATACCACACAAGAATCGGGAATACAAAATCAGAGGAAGGTTCACCTGTTCCTCCAGCAGTCGTGTACCTCATCATGTGCAGACAATGCCCAGGGGGCTGCTACTACATAGGTGAGATAGGGCAGGGGCTAAACAAGAGAATGAACCTGCATCGCCCACAGCAATCACACGCGGTACAGAGACAGTCCTGTGGCGAACATTTCTCTGACTTGGCCATAAGATGAACGATTCTGAGGGTTGCCATAATCAAAGGTAATCTTAAACCCCGAAAGAGAGACGGTTGCATGAATACCAAATTTATGAAACTGTTCAGGGACAATAGCAGTGCCCTAAACAGATTGAAATTTTATGAGTTCATTACTGACAGTAGGAACTCTCGTCCCATGAGCGCTAAAGGCTGTCTGTACACTACTGTGCTATATGTATACAACACCACAGCTGTCTCTCACACATACTAATACTCCTTGTTTTTCCCATCCCTATACACCAATAGGGACCACTAAGTATCCCACACACACTTTAGTTGTTGTTTTCTACAAACTCTCACATTTCCACACCCACCACACCATTTATATCCACTCCCACTCCACACACACCTTGTGTAAAGCACTGTATAACTGTGGGCTCTCCACTCATTTTTATCACACTGAACACATACACATTTTCTTCACTTTTTATCAGTAAACCTTTTGACACCAACTAGCCATAAAACACATCCAACCGGGGAAGGAACAGCACAGATAACCTTCCAAGAGACAATGTTTTTTAGTAACCTTTTGCTTCATTCATGTAACATCGCCGGAAGAAGAGATCAGTGTATACTCGAAACTGCACAACATAAAATCATTTGTTAGCCACCAGAACGGTATCATCTATTTATTTTTTGATTATTGAATGCGGCTAACACGGTATGATACCCCTACCATGTATATATATAATATATATATATAATATATATATATAATAATATATATATATATATATAATATATATTTACTGCAATACTGCATTACAATTCATGATTTTATGCCATCTGGTGGACACGCGACGCATTGCAGCCTAGTAAATCCTGAACCATTATCAATTAAACACATCAACCCGCGCGTCAGCAGGGCATGCGCTGGCTGGAGTGCGGCATGCTCGGGTGAACAGCGTTGCATTCATGTATGAATATTGTATTTTTGTTTAAAAGAAAAAAAGTTGGGGACATCACCAACGGTTTGTGGCATATGTATGTATAAGATACACCAAAAAATTGAAGTTGACAAAAAATATATATATATTAAAATTAGTGAGTAATCTTCTTGGCTTCAAAGAATTCTGAAAAATCATGTATTAATAAGAAATGCGAAAGACGGCAGAACATCCCATCTGTTGCCTCTCATAACCACAATGCTTCCCAACTCTCCTCTGTCTTGTTGATTTTTTGCTATCTCGGAGGAGGATGTATCACTGCTGATCTCCTCTTCTCCCTCTACCACTTGCCCTCTTGATCCCATTCCCCCATATCCTAAAACACCTTGCTCCTTCTATAATCCCTATGCTCACACAGATCTTTATCTCTTCCTCTACTCTGGTACCTTTCTTCATCCTTCAAGCATGCAACCGTTATACCATTACTCAAAAACAGCAAGCTTGACCCTACCTGTCCTTCTAACTATCGAACCTGTCTCCCTCCTGCCTTTTGCCTCCAAACTCCTTGAAGTCTTGTATTTCTCGATTGCTACACTTTCTCAACACTTATCGTACTAGACCCTCTACAATCTGGCTTCCGCACTGCTCACTCTACTGAAACAGCCCTCACTAAAATAACTGATGACATCCACGCTGCCAAAGACAGAGGTCATTACACCTGCTCATATTACTCGACCTCTCGCAGATTCGACACCGTAGACCACCCTCTTCCTTCACATCTCCATACTCTTGGTATTCGGAACAAATTATCTGGATCTCCTCTTACCTCTCCCATCGTACTTCAGTGTCTCTTTTTCTAACACCTCCTCCTCCTCTATGATTCTCTCTGTGGGGGTACCCCAGGGCTCTGTCCTGGGACCCCTCTCTTTTCTCTCTACACACTTCTCTAGGTGACCTAATCACTTATTTTGGGTTAAATATCACCTCTATGCTGACGCACACAAATTTACATTTCAACCCCTGACCTTACACCTGCTATACAGACCAAAGTTTCTGAATGCCTCTCTGGAATATCATCCTGGATGGCCATCCGCCGACTGAAATTAACATGGCAAAAACAGAGCTCCTTAATACCTCCCAAACCTGGCCTACTACATCCTTCCACATTGCTATGGAATACGATCATTACCCCAGTAGCCCAAGCACGCTGCCTAGGGGCACATGATTCCTCTCTCTCATTCTCCTCTCATATCAAACGTTTCTAAAACTTGTCGTTTTTTCCGCAATATCACAAAGATACGCCCTTTCCTCTGTTACTCAACTGCTAAAACTCTGACTCAGGCCCTCATTCTCTCACGTCGATTACTGCAACCTCCTGCTGTCCGGCCTTCCTACTCTCACCTGTCTCCCCTACATCTATCCTAAACACTGCTGCCAGAATCACTCTACTCTTCCTAAATCGTCTCAGCGTCTCCCTGCTGAAATCCCTCTCCTGGCTTCCGATTAAATCGCTATCTCACACTCAATTACTGCTCACTTTTAAAGCTTACATTCTTCTGCCCCTCATTACATCTCAGCCCTAATTTCTCGCTATGCCCATCACGACTCTTGCGGTCTTTCAAGGAAGTCTTCTTACTACCCCCTTTGTATCTAAAGCTCTCTCGCCCTTAAACCTTTCTCACTTTCTGCCCCACACCTTGGAATGCCCTTCCCCTCAATAACCGACTAGCCCCTCGATATCCACCTTTAAGACCCACCTTAAGACACATCTGCTAAAGAAGCATATGAGTAGCACTGGATAATCATGGACACATGACACAAGCTTGGCCCCTGCAGCACGCACTTACTAGTATTCCCTCCTACTGTCTCTGTACGTTCTCCCTACCTACCAATTAGATTGTAAGCTCTCGGAGCAGGGACTCCTTCCTTAATGTTACTTTACAGTATGTCTGAAGCACTTATTCCCATGATCTGTTATTTATATTTGTTTTTATATGACATGTTATTACTGTGAGCGCTATGTACATTTATGGCGCTATACAAATAAAGACATACATACATACATACAAACTGTACATAGATTTAATTATATTAACTTCTTTTATTTACTAGAAACAACACGGTACAATAAACTGCTGCTTTGACTTGATCTTCTTTTGGTATATGGGCTAAATAGTTGCACAATAGATTGTGTTAGTAATTTAAGTCCAATAATAGTTTAGTAACAAATTACTGTACAATGAGTAAACATTGCAAATATTTAAAGAATATGTGATATTTCTTTCTGGACAAATAGAACATTTAAAGAAAACGATTTCTAGACTAAAAGGGTTCAGCCACTTTGCAATTTTTTGTAGGTACAGATGTAGTCCGACTTACTGTCCACATTGCTGAGAAAAGCTGCGGCATCCCCCAGCAGAAGGGATTAACACCACAGGAAGTCTGATAGCTTTAGCTGAGTAATGATGATTCTTTTGTATTATGTAGAAACTTTAAAGGAACTATGATATTTACGAGTTTTATATTTGTTTGTAGGGGAAGAGCATTGATTATTACAGAAGGGAGGTAAGTAATTGAAAATTGTAATACTTGTAATGTACTTTTCAAAGCATAGTGGGCCTTATTTTCTGAACACTACTATGCCATGAGACCAATTATGGTGCCAAAAGATATCATATGTCCCATTCACTTCCTGTACCTGGAGGTGTCTTATAGTATAGCACCGCTTAGTAAATATGGTCCAAAATCTTACGTGTTATACTTCTGTTTTGTTAATTCACCGCATTATTTATTTCAATGTATGGTATCCCCATGTTATTTCTGAATATTTAGGTTTATAACAGCATGGGTCAAGTGCCAGCTTCACTAAACAGTTGTAATCATATTAATAATAATAATATTAATAATAAAAGCATGTTCTTGTATAGCGCTGCTAGCTTTTATGTAGCACTTTACAGGGACATTTTGCAGGCACAGGTCCCTGCCCCGTGGAGCTTACAATCTATATTTTTTGGTTCCTGAGGCACAGGCAAAGTGACAAAGAGATAAAGTGACTTGCCCAATATCACAAGGAGCCGACACCGAGAATTGAACCAGGTTCCCCTGCTTCAAATTCAGTGCCAGTCAGTGTCGTTACTCACTGAGCCGCTCCTTCTCCCTATCCAGGAAATTATTGCACTAATTAAACTTCTGTGTTGGCCCATTTGTTTTTTTATTGTTATTCTCTTCCCTACTAAAATGACAAACCGATTGTCTGACAATGGATTGAAACTCTTTCATTGACCATATCCTGTGCTACAGCAATAGCTGTTGGCAGCCGGTAACCTCATCTGGAAACAATCCAAGATCTACTGATACAGCGGCCGTTATTCGAAAACTTCACGCGTCATGTACATTAGAATCCCGATTTGAAACCGCGGGATGAATTCAAGCCTCCCCGCACTTAGATGCGAGCGCGGCGAGTGAAGAAAAATGAATTTTAGTGTTCTGGCTTTTAAAAAAATGAAATTGACACAGTAGCACAGTACTGTACACATTACAATTCATCCATTTTATTGCAAATGAAGAAACAGAATCCATGAAATTCAAACAAAACGTCCGCGATAACCGCGGGCGATTGGGCGCGTTCATGTTGCGTGGGGAACAGCAGAGAACTCAAAATCGGCGCCGTGATGTGTTCGAATAACTGCCGCTGCATCAGTAGCTAAAACTCATGGTGGTCTATGTACCAAGTCAAAGAGATAGGCGGCCCTGTATACTCCTTCTTAAATGTGTATATTAGAAAGTTATTGCTGGTGCTCTCTGTTGAGTTATTCTGCTGGGCATTTAAATCCATGCGAATAAAGCTGAGAAAGGCACAACTGACTTAATTTATAAGAATTTATTGAAACCAAAAGGTGATCCAATGCATACATAAGTATATGATGGTAGTGGCAATAACAAAGTGCAAAGATAGACTTTAAATATATCAATCACTTACCTAAGAAATCCTGGTTCCACTACCCTCCTTTTGCTATCACAGATTGTAAGCGCGCCAATAGACATCAGCTGTTGTGTGGTATGATTATATCACTCTGCTGAAGCAATACAAATGCAGTTTCATGGAAATGTCCCATGTAGACATATAAAAATATGTGATGTTTGCTGCACACTAAAACAAGAATACAAAATTAGTGATACTTATACCGGTGCTCCTTAATGCCAGGGAAGACCTGTGTTGCATCCAATGAATCCAAAGTTATGAATTGACAAGGGCACACAGATTTCTTAATCATAAAGTATTTATTGTGCCTTAGAGTACACAACATTTTGGCAACTTGTGGTACAGTAAGTGGTAAGTGGTTGGACACAGAGGAACCTAATTAAAAAGATTAGTAACAAAGCAGCTGCACATGGATGTTTGGATTTTGAGACTATTTAATATTTGTTTGCCTGTTCACTTACCAATTCCACTTCACTTGAGAAAGGCCAGCAGGCCAAAATGTTGTGTAAGGTAGATAGGGGTAGAAGGTAGAGCACTGCCAAAAAGGAGCAAAGGGCTGGAGCACAAAAAACTATATTAGGACATTAAACCAAAAAGACGACACAGATTAAAACTCTGACGCATTCCCGCCGTGGAGGCGCTTATCAAAAGACTCTTCCGGCGGGAAACGCGTCAGAGTTTTAATGTGTGTTGTTTTTTGGCTTATAGCCTACATAAATAGTTATTTTTGCCCCAGCTCTTTGCTCCATTTGGCAGTGCTCTTACTTCTACCCCATCTACCTTGTACTACTCATCGGTATAGTAGCACGCTTATCCGGTACATGCAGACACAGAGCAGCTGTTCCAGCTTGAGGATTCTCTCAGAGCTGCATGTGGATCCGGTTTTTCAAGCCAGTGTGGGGTCGGCGCTCCAGCACTTACCTGTACACCGGGAGAAGTAAACAGCGGACGGAGACAACCATTGCGGAGGTGTGGATCGCCTGCCAGTTCCCCATCAGCCACCACCCCCTCTACAGGTCTTGGCAGTAACATCGCAGGAGGATCGGAAGGCACCCGGTAAGATGCGGGAGGCTCTGTGTTCACAGGTCTCTACTACCATCAGCTGGTCTCTTGTATACCGGGTGACCGTCCCCACAGTCCGAGTGAAGATGGTTAACTCCTTCTGAGCCCCGTTCATTCGGGGGAGTGGACCATCGAGTCGGCTTGAGGGCTACCCCGACGGAGTACAAGTGAGGTGGTGGCTACGCCGGCTTCATACATACCATCAGCTTACATTCACGGGACACTTGAAACTGCTTATTATTTATGCACACCGGTTCCTGACATTTTTATTATATGATACAGGACATTGCAGTATTTTGCAGCATCAGCTTGGGGGTTTCCCCCTTTTTTTTCTCTTGATCCCAAAACATTGTGTACTCTATGGCACAATAAATGCTTTATGGTTATGAAATCTGTGTGCCCATGTAGACATATTACAGCCCAAGGAATACAAGTTAAAGTACATAAACAAAAGAAAAAAAAATCAAAAGCAAGAACAAAAATCAAATGAACGCTGGAGAACTGGTCAGGACTCCTACTTTAGGTTTTAGATATTATGTAGTGGGATGTATATCTCCGCAGTCATATACTATATATCTATATATCCTGTTGAGGAAAATCTCTAGATTCACATACTTATGTGAAAGCTATCCTTTTATACATCACTTGAATCCCACGATAATATACATTTTTCTTTTGGCTAACATGGTAACCTCTTCTACTCACTTCACATTACTTTTTTGGGAGGCAATTTATCAAAGTCCCCCAGCTGTAAAACTGGTAAAGTACTGGTTTAATATACAGATGTTATCAATTAAAGCAGACAGGAAACTTAAGTAAATTAAAATTCCCATTTATCTCTGTTTTTTTTAACCTGCAATTAGCTGGAGAATTTGAAAAAAGCCATGGGAAGAACACGGATGAAGTCATCAATCTGTTTGGAGGGGTGAGGCATCTAGTCTTGTTATACAGGGGTTGTCTAATGTCTAAAGCTAAAACATTGAGATGCAGATGCTAACATACAGGGTCATATACTGTACTGTAGCCTTTTAGTGATCAAGTTAGTGCTGGAATATAGAAACATGTACTGTAATACAGTATGCATGCATGGAGTAAAACTGTTCTAAGCTATGGGGCAGTTAATTGAGTATTGTTTTTCATTATTGGGCTTAACAAATAAAACATACATTTTAAGCTACAGCACGAGTAGTATGTACAATTATTGTTTTAGTCAAAAAAAATGTTTTATAACCTACTGTACAATTAAAAATGTGTTAATGTTCTAACAAATAGAGATGAGTGCAACTTTCACAAGAGATCGCAAACCATGCAAACTTTGCATTACAAATTACATTGAAGACCTAGATATCAAATGCAGGTTAATCATTAAAATTTAAATTTCATGATAAAGCCTTCTCAGTCTCAGATACTGAGATAATACAGTAAATAGCCTGTTATGACTTAATTATCACCAAGGAAAAGGATGTAGTGAAAATGTAATTGTACATATCAATCTATAGTGAAATTCAGTTGATAAACACGTTGTTATCTTGTTTAGATTAATCCATGCCCTAATGTATGTATGTATGTATGTCTTTATTTGTATAGCGCCATAAAATGTACATAGCGCTTCACAGTAGTAATACATGTCATATAAATAACAAATATAAATAACAGATCATGGGAATAAGTGCTTCAGACATACTGTAAAAGTAACATTAAGGAAGGAGTCCCTGCTCCGAGGAGCTTACAATCTAATTGGTAGGTAGGGAGAACGTACAGAGACAGTAGGAGGGAATACTAGTAAGTGCGTCTGCAGGGGGCCAAGCTTTGTGTCATGTGTCCATGATTATCCAGTGCTACTCATATGCTTCTTTAAGCAGATGTGTCTTAAGGTGGGTCTTAAAGGTGGATATCGAGGGGGCTAGTCGGGTATTGAGGGGAAGGGCATTCCAGAGGTGTGGGGCAGAAAGTGAGAAAGGTTTAAGGCGGGAGAGAGCTTTAGATACAAAGGGGGTAGTAAGAAGACTTCCTTGAGAAGAACGCAAGAGTCGTGATGGTGCATAGCGAGAAATTAGGGCTGAGATGTAATGAGGGGCAGAAGAATGTAAAGCTTTAAAAGTGAGCAGTAGAATTGAGTGTGAGATATGCGATTTAATCGGAAGCCAGGAGAGGGATTTCAGCAGGGGAGACGCTGAGACAGATTTAGGAAAGAGTAGAGTGATTCTGGCAGCAGTGTTTAGGATAGATTGTAGGGGAGACAGGTGAGATGTAGGAAGGCCGGACAGCAGGAGGTTGCAGTAATCGAGACGTGAGAGAATGAGGGCCTGAGTCAGAGTTTTAGCAGTTGAGTAACAGAGGAAAGGGCGTATCTTTGTGATATTGCGGAGGAAAAAGCGACAAGTTTTAGAAACGTTTTGAATATGAGAGGAGAATGAGAGAGAGGAATCAAGTGTGACCCCTAGGCAGCGTGCTTGGGCTACTGGGTGAATGATCGTATTTCCAATAGCAATGTGGAAGGATGTAGTAGGGCCAGGTTTGGGAGGTAGTATAAGGAGCTCTGTTTTTGCCATGTTAAATTTCAGTCGGCGGATGGCCATCCAGGATGATATTCCAGAGAGGCATTCAGAAACTTTGGTCTGTATAGCAGGTGTAAGGTCAGGGGTTGAAATGTAAATTTGTGTGTCGTCAGCATAGAGGTGATATTTAAACCCAAAATAAGTGATTAGGTCACCTAGAGAGAGTGTGTAGAGAGAAAAGAGAAGGGGTCCCAGGACAGAGCCCTGGGGTACCCCCACAGAGAGATCAATAGAGGAGGAGGAGGTGTTAGAAAAAGAGACACTGAAGGTACGATGGGAGAGGTAAGAGGAGATCCAGGATAAAGCTTTGTTCCGAATACCAAGAGTATGGAGAATGTGAAGGAGAAGAGGGTGGTCTACGGTGTCGAATGCTGCAGAGAGGTCGAGTAATATGAGCAGAGTGTAATGACCTCTGTCTTTGGCAGCGTGGAGGTCATCAGTTATTTTAGTGAGGGCTGTTTCAGTAGAGTGAGCAGTGCGGAAGCCAGATTGTAGAGGGTCTAGTACAGAATAAGTGTTGAGAAAGTGTAGCAATCGAGAGAATACAAGACGTTCAAGGAGTTTGGAGGCAAAAGGCAGGAGGGAGACAGGTCGATAGTTAGAAGGACAGGTAGGGTCAAGCTTGCTGTTTTTGAGTAATGGTATAACGGTTGCATGCTTGAAGGATGAAGGAAAGGTACCAGAATAGAGGGAAGAGTTAAAGATCTGTTTGAGCATAGGGATTATAGAAGGAGCAAGAGGTTTTAGGAGATGGGAGGGAATGGGATCAAGAGGGCAAGTGGTAGAGGGAGAAGAGGAGATCAGCAGTGATACATCCTCCTCCCAGAAAGCAGAAAAAGAGTCAACAAAGACAGGAGGAGAGTTGGGAAGCATTGTGGGATGGGAGGAGGCAACAGATGGGATGTTCTGCCGTATGGACTCCACCTTTTTCTTAAAAAAGTCAGCAAAGTCCTGAGGTGAGATGGAGGAAGAAGAGGAGGCAGCTGAGGGTGGTCTGAGTAGAGAGTCAAAGACAGAAAAGAGACGGCGTGGGTTAGACTTGTGTGTGTTGATTAGTGATGAAAAGTAGGTTTGTTTAGCCTGAAAGAGGGCAGAGTTGAAACAGGATAGCATAAATTTGTAGTGAATGAAGTCTGCGAGCGTATGAGATTTCCTCCAGAGGCGTTCAGAGGAACGAGTGGAGGAACGCAGCATGCGTGTGTGGGAGTTTAGCCAGGGTCTGGGGTTAGAAGGGCGAGGACGGCAGAGAGAAAGTGGGGCATGAAGATCAAGAGAGGAAGATAAGGCAGAGTTGTAGTTCCTGACCAGGTTGTCAGGGTCTGAAGCAGAACTGAGAGAGGAGAGGGAGGAGCGTAAAGTGGAATCAAGAGCTGGTAGGTTAATAGAGCGCAGGTTTCTGCAAAAACGAGGGCGAGATGGAGATGGAGAGAAGCGAGAGAGAGAAAATGAGATGAGGTGATGGTCGGAGAGAGGAAAAGGGGAAATGGAGAAGTCGGAGAGAGAGAAGTTTTTAGTGAAAACCAGGTCTTAGTAGTGGCCATCCTTTTGGGTGCTGGCTGCAGTCCACTGTTGAAGGCCAAAAGAAGAGGTTAGAGAAAGAGAGCGGGAAGCCCAAGGGAGAGAGGGGTCATCAATGTGGCAGTTGAAGTCCCCAAGGAGAAGAGCAGGGGAGTCTGAGGAGAGAAAGAAAGAGAGCCAGGATTCAAAGTGAGAGAGAAAGGCAGAAGGGGGATGAGTAGAGGAAGGTGGGCGATAGATGACCGCCACATGGACCGGGAGAGGAGAGAAGATCTGGACTGTGTGAGCCTCGAAGGAGGGAAAAGCAAGAGAGGGGGGAATAGAAACTGTTCTGTAACGGCAGAGAGAGGAGAGCAGGAGCCCCACGCCTCCACCCCTGCAACCAGGGCGTGGAGTTTGGGAGAAGGAAAGGCCACCATAGGAGAGGGCAGCTTCCAGAGCAGAGTCAGACTGAGTGAGCCAGGTCTCAGTTATAGCAAAGAGAAGCAGGGAGTGAGAGAGAAAAAAGTCATGCACAGAGAGGAACTTGTTAGAGAGGGAGCGAGCTTTCCAAAGGGCACAGGAGAAAGGGAGAGAGGAGGGAGGGTGGCAGGGGATGGGTATGAGGTTAGAGGGGTTGACACCAGAAGGAGTAGAAGTTGCATGTGGAAGGCGAGGACGAGAGCAAGTAGAAATAAGGCAGGGACCAGGATTGGGAGAGATATCCCCAGAAGCAAGGAGGAGAAGCATGGACAGAAAGAGAATGTGAGAGGATGATTTGTAGGGGTGTGTTTTAGTGCAGGCGGCATAACTGTGTGGTGACAGAGGGCGCAGGTAAGAGAGGAGTTCATGTGAACTGAGAAGTGGTGAAGTAAGGAGAGATGGCGAAATATGAATAGAGTTAATACTACTTAATAGCATTTCTGCTTAAGAGCAAAGGCTGCAAGCAGCAATGGCTGTTGTAAGTTTACTTATATACATTTAGAAAGTCACCTGGTTGGTACAACAACTTAATTAGCACATGTGAGGGTAGTTAAACCAAATTGTTTTTCAAAGGTGGGTGTTGTCTTGCACAAGTGTGAAAGATGAATTCAATTAAGGCAATAGGGGGATGATTTCCATACAGACAATTTGAGATGTTTTTACCTAAATTGAACTAAAATGAGCTAAATAGACAGCAGGGTATGAGGATTGCAGGACACACAGACAATTTGAGATGTTTTTACCTGAGAAAAGACAAGAGATGAGATGAGAAGCAGATCAATGGTCCCAACTTCCTTTTTTAAACTTCCATACTACTTGAAAGATTTCTACTTAAAAGCATTTCTGCTTAAGAGCAAAGGCTGCAAGCAGCAATGGCTGTTGTAAGTTTACTTATATACATTTAGAAAGTCACCTGGTTGGTACAACAAACTTAATTAGCACATGTGAGGGTAGTTAAACCAAATTGTTTTTCAAAGGTGGGTGTTGTGTGGGTAATGTTTAAAAATACTTTACTACTCTAAATTCAGTCAATGCATTTTAGCTGCTTTATATATCAGAAACTGTAATTTGTTAATCCAAATAAGTGGCTCCAAGAATTTTTTTCACTAAAAAAAACAAAAAAACAATTGTAAATCAGTTTAATCTATTGAAATAATTCTAATTTATCTGCTCTTATTCATGAATTCGTTCCTTCACTTATTCATTTCTTTTGCAGGCTCCTAAAGTTCAGTGAGCAGTACCTTCCTCATGATCCAATTATGTCTGGATGCTTGCCCAGTAATCCATGGATTACAGATGATGTCATGTATTGGTCAATGAATGCACCAATGTAAGTACTGTTCATGAGTAAATTAATAACTGTAATATGAAGTAAGTGCATTATGGGACCTATTCACGTATCTTCGATAAGGGACTTAGGGGGTCATACACTAAGTGGTGAAAAATTGCATTCGCCAGGGGTTTGAAATTGCCATGTTTTTGGCGTGTTGGCCTCGCAGTATGCAGGAAGGGCCCAATTCCTAGCGAATCACAGCGAGAGCAACATTGCCAAACATGGCGATTTGCCGGTGGCGAGACAGTCTGCCTGGCAAGAAGCTGCCGATAAGCCGTCCCCTGCCGAGATGTGTCTGCAGCAGAGAGAGATCTGCCACTCTCTCGGCGCAAACATCGGCAACATTAAAAAATCTTTTAAATACAAATTTATTCATAGTGTACATGTGCAGGGGGTCTCCAAAGCTGAACCGCGTTGGTTTCAGGTCCGAGGACCCCCTGCTTCCTGAGATACAGGCCCCTTTATGAGGTGCCGGTATCCCTCTGCATTTAAATATCCCGATCACGTGACTTCGGAATGTAAACAAAGCAGAGGGCTACCGGCACCCCATAAAGGGGCCTGTATCTCTGGAAGCAGGAGGTCCCCGGACCTACAACCAAAGCGGTTCAGCTCCGGAGACCCTCTGCACATCTACACTATGAATAAAACACCCATATCAATAAACAATAATTTCTTACCTCTGCGGCTATCTGCTATGGTAATGAAGCAATGAAGCAGCATGAATGTATTTTTATTTTCTCGGGGCTTACTGAATCATGGTAGGCATGTTTGGCGCAAAACGGGTGAAAAGTGCCTTTTCGCCGCTTAGTGCATGACCCCCTTAATGCTTGTAAAGTGCACTTTACAAGTGATTTTGCATGTATAGGTATTTAGAAAGCAGTGATAACATGTTAAAATTGCATGTAAATGTCTTTTTTTACCAGCAATATCACTCTTGCTCTGACAAGCCGTACTGTATGTTTGCCAGTCACTGCTATTCAGGTGGCTCCATGATGAAAATCGTAGATTAAACACACCTTTTCTTTCCCACCGCCTACAGGGTGGTGAGATAAGATTTGCAATTTGCATCTGAGAGAGCATAATTTATTTTTACTACATAGGATTGAAACTGTGAGACTCCAGAGCTGAACTGCATTCCTTTAAGCTACAGTGACCCCCTGCTTCAATTCTATGTAATAATAAAATAACAGGTGACTTTTATTACCATAGTTGCTAACCGCTAAGGTAATAAAGGGGTTAAATAGAAGTACCCGGTTTCTTTGTGGTAGTGGGGGTTGGTGATGGTTGTAGTTTCCCCAGGTTGGGTGTTTAAACCTCCCAGGACTGTTGTGGGAGGGATTAAGCCCTTCATTACCTTAGTGATTACCACCAACCCAGGAGGCCTTACCACCCACTCCAAGGCAAATACCCCCTTCACCCACCCCCTCTTCCACAAACACCACAAACAAGAATGGGCAATAGCCCTATTAACCAAATCTGGCTAATAGTGATTTTGCCCATTCAAAAACAATCAATAGCCAGACACACTATAGTAAATAAAAGGTGTACTTACCCCTGCCAGGATTAAGGCCATCCTCAAACATGCAGTACATTGTAATAAAATGAAATACAAAACAAATGACAATGCTATAACAACAAAAAAACACCAGCCATTTAAAGCATTGATTGTCATTGTGGTTATCTATGCCCTCAATGGGTCACAGAAAGCCACATTGGCAACCAATGGACACAATACTACACACCCCTTTTTCCCACAATAACCCCCCATCCTACCACCACACACAGTAATGGTCAAAAGCCCTATTAGTCAGATTTGGGTAATAGCATTTTTGCCCTTTTTGAAAATCAATCAATAGCCAGCCAGCCACCCTATAGGAAATAAACGTTGTTCCTAACCCTGCCAGGATAAAGGCAGTCCTCTTCCTTGTCTTCAGTGACACCAAAATTTAAATAAAAACACTAGCTGCAAGCAAGTAACCATTTAATTACCTTAGCAGGTGGTAACCGCTATGGTAATAAAGGGGTTAAACACCTCCTCCCCACCCCCTACCCACCCAGGAGGTGTAACCACCCTCTCAAGGGGCAACTAACCCCATCCCCCACTCCTTCTACCCCCATCACCACACACAAATGGGCAATAGCATTATTAGCCAAATATGGCTAATAGCGCTTTTGCCCATTTGTGATTGCTAAACAAAACCCCAAAAACTGAAATAAAATACACATAACAATACAATAAAAATAAACTCTAGCCCTGAAATCCATTGACAGTCAATAAATGTGTCTTACCCTTACTGGGATGAAGGCTCATCCTCCTCATCCAACTGTGGCACCAATCAACTCTTGACCCATGAAGTAATGATCCTCAGCTTGACTTGAAGCACTGATCCTCAACTTGGAATAAAATTAAACAAACCCAAAAGCAGAAAAAACAACCCATGTCCGATTGCACAAAAATAATCCCCCAAAAAAACTATCAGGAAAAAACAAATTGAAAAACCATGACAAATAATCCATGCCCGATGGTACAAGAATAAGCCTTATACACATTCAGCCAATTGTTTATTTATTTATAAAAATGTTTTACCGGGAAGTAATACATTGAGAGTTACCTCTCATTTACAAGTATGTCCTGGGCACAGAGTTATGATGACAAATATATGGTTACAAATACATGGTTACATTAAATGAGCAGGGTTATACATTACAGATGCAGTGGCCATTATTTGAACACTTCACGCATTGTATACCTCGGAATACCCATCTCATGGCGCAGGTTTTCTTCCAAGTGTACCGCCTTTAGACACGAGAGCAGGCGAGTGCAGAAAATGGCATTTTAGTATTCTGGTTTTTAAACACCTGAAATTGACACCGTAGCACAGTAGCACAGTACTGTACACATTACAATTCATTCATTTCATTGTGTTTAATTGCACACAATCCATGAAATTCAAACAAAGCAACCGCGATAAACACGTGTGCCTGGGGAAATTGGCCGTGTTAATGCCGCGTGGAGTGCAGCAGCGCACACGAAAACGGCGCCGTGATTTGTTCGACTAATGGCCGCGGCATCTGTATATACAAGACATTGCATGCACAGTAAGAGATAATATATGTTATAGGCGTAATGTATGTAACAGTTACAAACATTAAAATGTGAGACAGCTTTAGTTTTAAAATAACTTAAACTGGTGGTGGATGTGAGATTCTAAGGTAGATTGTTCCAGTTGTGGAGTGCACGGTAGGAGAAGGAGGAGCGGCCAGATACTTTTTTGAGCCTTGGTACCATGAACAGTCTTTTGGCGTCAGATCTCAGATGTTAAGTGTTGCATGTGGTAGGGGTGAGGAGCTTGTCCAGATAGATGGGTAGCTTGCCCAGAAAGTATTTGAAGGCAAGACAGGAGAGATGAACTTTTCACCTAGACTCAAGTGATGGCCAATCTAGTTCTTTGAAAAATTGCGCAGTGATGTGTATTATTGTTGCGTGTGAGAACAAAATGGCATATTGAATTGTAGAGGGTATCAAGTTTGCTAAGGTGAGTTTGGGGTGCCGTGCCATATACTATGTCCCCATAGTCTATAATTGGCCTTTGTATCTGCTGTGCGATACACTTTCTGACCAGTAGACTTAGGGAGGATTTGTTCCTATAAAGTACACCTAGTTTGGCTTAGGTTTTGGGTGTCAGTGTATCAATGTGCATTCCACATGTTAAATGGGAGTCAAACCATATGCCCAGGTATTTAAAACTTGCAACAGGGGCTAAGGTGGAATTAGAGTTGGTTCTGATCTGGAGCTCATTTATTGGAAGCTTTACCAATGTAGCTTTGGTCCCAAAAACCATTGTTACAGTCTTGCCAGTGTTTAGAAACAGTTTGTTTTGGGAAATATCATTTTCAAGTGTCAAAAAGTTAGATTGAAGTGTCCAATGTTGGAGAGGCTATGGCTGTGTGCATATAAGATTGTGTCAGCCGCATACATGTGTATTGAATGTCCCTTAAAAGCTGTAGGAAGATCATTTATGAACACTGAGAAGAGTAGGGGATCCCAGAACAGAGTTGTGGGACACCACAGGCGATATCCAAGGTGTTGGAGTTAGAGCCTGAGATACTGTAGAAACATTTTGGGATCTACCTGATAGGTAGGAATTAACAGCAGTGGCCTAAAATAATCCTATTTGCACTCACTATTTCCAAATGCTAGGCTAGGAAAGATTCAATCCTCGTAGTTACCCCCATAGCCATTCCTCTATAATAACCATCCAGGTTATATCCTGTGCCCAGAATTTACACGAATTTGGGATTTTGGGATTATACCATGTATTTTTGTCCTGATTAACAGTAGAAGTCTCGCATTGCTCTGGTAATTATACCAGCACTTGTTCCCCATACCCCGCTGCCTCCCCTTTCATTTTAGCCACACAGTGGTGTTTTTAGTAGTTATTGTTGCATATATGTTCAATAAATATGATTTTAAAATTGTTTATGTATGGCTATGGGGGTAACTCCGAGGATTGAATCTTTCCTAACCTAGCATTTGGAAATAGTGAGTGCAAATAGGATTCTTTTAGGCCACTGCTGTGACCTTTCCCCGTACTGTAGAATTGCTTATTCCCGTATGCACCCTATTTCCCACACACCTTTACCTACATACACTAGGTGAGCGGCAGCCACTTCTCTCACTCTGTAGGTAGGAATTAAACTATTTTAATGCATGCCTCCCTGTTCCAGAGCACTGTAGTTTGTTAAGCAAGATAACATGATCAACAGTATCAAAAGCCTCCAGGAATATTGCACTAGTGAGTTGTCCCCGTTCCATTAAACACAGGATCTCATTGCAAACTTTTAGGAGGTTAGTTACAGTGGAGTGTTTGGGGTGAAAGCCATATTGGAATTGACTAGGTAAATTTGTCTTGTTATAGTAATCGCTTAACTTAATACTTTCCATGACTTTGGATAGTATTGGGAGAAGAGAGATTGGCTTGTAGTTTGAGACAGTTTTTTTGTGCTCACTTTTGAAAATTGGAACAACTTTCCAGGTCTTAGGGATATGGCCTGCAGACGGAATAGAGTTGACTAGGGAAGCAAGCTGTTTGGCAATATCTGGGGTACTCACCACAAACAAGGCATGAGGCTGAGGTGGGGATTTGATATAACACTAACCTACAGCCATGTGGGCGCGTCTGGAGAACAGATTGGTCGAGGTAGCCGGGTCGGGTAGGAGAGGTCTGGATGTTCAGTAATACTTGCCGAGATTGTTGTTGGAGAGTAGCGGATCATAAGAGGTACTTAGCCATGGTCTGGATTGGAGAGACGCGGATCGTTGTGGTACTTAGCCGAGGTCAGTATTGGAGAGGTGCGGATGGTCGTACGTAGCCGAGGTCAGGAGAACAGAAGAGCGGAGTCCGGAGGAAAAGCTAAGGTCAGGAGCAAGGATCTGGAAGCACGACAAGACTGTGGAGGTAAGACAGCAGTGAACACTTTGCTCATAGGAAGGTTTATGCTCAGCCAATTTGCCAGTGTGCCAGCTGACCATATAAAGGGAAATTGTCCAATGAGAGGAGAGCATACTCAGTAGTATGCCTGGCTGTGGTTGGCTGGAGAGAATCAGCACAGGTGTATACTTAGGTAAAGGAATTAACAACAGGTGTTGTAAAGGCAGAAGAGCGAGGAAGGTTCTGCGCATGTGTGCGAGTGCCATGCGCGCCCCTAGATGGAATGCGGGTATTTGCCGGCAGGTGAGATGTGCTGCAGAGGTGGGAGAACACCCTGTCACGTGTTGGGATAAGCGAGGAATGTGCTGAAGATCACGGATCCTGACAGGCACCAAGTCGTACTGTAGGAACTTAGATTGCAGTAAATCAAGTCCACATTGGCTGCTTACTCTTAATTAATTAGCAGTTGTGTAATCTTCTTTTCAGATACTGGGACAAATTGAAAAATGTGGGCAGTGTTGGGTGAGGCTATTGGGGTACTCTCAGAATGAGGTTCATGTTTTTTGTTTGGGTTGCGTTTCGCGAATAAGTTAGTAGCACACCCCACAAAATATTCATTGAATGCATTTGCAATGTCAGTGGAATTTGTCAGGGTCATATCCGCCTTAATGATATTACATGGTTGTTGACGGCTAGAAGGCTGGAATATATTGTTGATAACTTTTCAGAAGTTAGCTTGATTTGATGTATCTAGTGATTTGATGTTACAAGACAGCAAAAAATATTAGCCATTATTTGCCCCTAATGGGGGTGCAGATAACCCCTATGGCAATGAATGGGCACCCTACTACCCACCCTCTTTACCCCCAATAACCAGCCCCCCTCCCAACACATACAGTAATGGGGAAAAGCCCTAGTTTCCAGATTTGACCATTAAAAATAAAACATTACTCAGCCAGAATGTAGCAAATAAAAGCCAGGATAAAGGCTCTCCTCATCCTTCTGTTGCTCTGCATCTTCATTGGGCCCCAACAGTAAAATAAAAATAAAATACTAACTACTGGCCTGTAACCCCTTTATCACCTTAGCGGTTTTTAACCGCTATTGTAATTAAGGGGTTAACTCCCTCTCCCTATATTTACCGGAAGGCCAACCACCCTCCCCAGGGCAACTACCCCATCACCACCCTCTCTACAATTTAGATTGTCACAGTGAAAAGGTATGCCCACAATGGGGCATGGGTTACCACACTGGCAATAAATGGGCAAACTAAAAAAAATCCACAAAATAAAAAGTATTTCAGTGATATAATAACAAACATTTGCCAAAAATGCTTTGATTGTCAATGTGGTTATCTATATCTTCAAATGGGCAATTAATGGTCAACTTAAAAAAATATACAATTAAATAAAATACAATCGATGTGTTTCTTACTTTTCTGTGGATGAAGATTCATCCTCCTTATCCAACTCCATAATGTAATGATCCTCGTCAGCATGAAGCACAGAAGTAAATGATCCTTAGTTGTTTGCAGAGGAGGCCCGGTGAGTACATCCTATTATCTTCTCAATTTTCTTCTTATCTTCATCTTTGTCTTCTTTCTTCTCCAACGGGTACAGGAGAAGTTAATCCACCATCTTCTTGGTGTCAAATGAGATGTGACCAAAATGGGAGGCATGGTACCTGATCGGATGCCTCCCTCCCATTTTGGTGAAGTCATATCATAAAAAAAATGGAAGCCATCAAATGGTACATCCACCAGTCATATTGCTGGATGAACCATTTGTCACTCAAATGTGACATCACAGGCCTTATTTAAGGCCTGTCATACAGTATCTAAATTGACCCCAGGAAGATGGTGAATCAGCATTTCCTGTAGCTGCTAAAGAAGAAATAAGAAAAGGATGAAGATAAGAAGAAAAGAAAGAAGATAAGATCTACTCACCAAGCCTTCTCTGCTAGCAACTGAGGACTGTGAACTTCTGCGTGTCATACTGATGAGGATCATTTCATTGTGGGGCAAGAGTTGGTGCCGCAGTTGGATGAGAAGGATGAATCTTAATCCTGGCAAAGGTAAGAAAGGTTAGGTTAGGCTTCCCGGGTGCGTAGCAGGAGGGGGTGTTTTTTTTAAGTTGCCCACTCATTGCCATTGTAGTAATTCTTGCCCCACTGTGAGCATAGTTTAATACAGTAACAACAAATGGGTTTATTGGTTAGTGTTAGTTTTATTTAATTGTAAAGGGATGTATTTTATTTTGTGGATGTTATTTTTTAGGTTGCCCATTCATTGCTATTGTGGTAATCCTTGCCCCCATTGTGGGCATAGCTTCTCACAGTGACAATCAATGGGTAAAGGATGTGGTTGATGGGGGTAGTTGCCACTGGGATGGTGGTTAGGCTTCCCGGGTAGGTAGCGGGAAGGGGTTTAACCCCTTAATTACCATAGGGGTTAATAACCGCTAACGTGATTAAGGGGTTACAGGCCAGTAGTTAGTATTTTATTTATTTACTATCGGTGCCCACTGATGACACAGAGGAACAAACGGATGGGGGCGGCCTTCATCCTGGTAGGGGCAAGTACAACTTTTCTTTACTATATTCTGGCTGGGTAAAGTTTTATTTTTAATGTGCAAATGCGCTATTATCCAGAACTGTACTGCATGTGCTGGGGGGGGGCGGAGTTGTTGAGGTTAGAAGGGATGGGTAGTAGGGTGCCCATTCATTGCCATTGTGGTTTTCTGTGCTCCCATTGAGGGCATAGATAACCACAGTTGCAATCAATTGGTGTATTGGCTAATATTTATTGCTGTTTTGTAATTTTTAATATCTATTTTATTTAATTTTGTATTTTTAGTTTTTTTTGCATCACAAATGGGCAAAAATGCGTTATTAGCCATTTGACTACTAATGCTTTTGGTGGGTGTGCTTGGGAATAGGGTTTGTTGCCCCGGGGTGATTGGTTAGGCATACCAGGAGAGGCTAACCACTTCATTACCATAGCGGTTAAAATTCTAAGGTAATTAAGGTGATGGAGAAGGATTTAGGAGTAATTGTAGACAGCAGGCTTAGTGCCCAAAGTAATGCAGTAGCTGCAAAGGCAAACAAGATCTTATCTTGCATCAAACGGACAATGGATGGAAGGGAAGTAAACATAATTATGCCCCTTTACAAAGCATTAGTAAGACTTCACCTTGAATATGGAGTACAATTTTGGGCACCAATCCTAAGAAAAGACATTATGGAACTAGAGAGAGTGCAGAGAAGACCCACCAAATTAATAAAGGGGATAAACAATCTAACTTATGAGGAGAGACTAGCTAAATTAGATTTATTTGCATTAGAAAAGAGGCGTCTAAGAGGGTATATGATAACTATATACAAATATATTCGGGGACAATACAAGGAGCTTTCAAAAGAATTATTCATCCCAAGGGCAGTACAAAGGACTCAGGGGAATCCCTTAGGGTTGGAGGAAAGGAGATTTCACCAGCAACAAAGGCAATGGTTCTTTACAGTAGGGGCAGTACAAATGTGGAATTCATTACCCATGGAGACAGTGATGGCAGAAACAACAGATTTATTCAAAAAAAGGTTGGACATCTTATTAGATAGGAAAGGTATACAGGGATATACCAAATAAGTATACATGGGATGGATGTTGATCTAGGGATTAATCTGATTGCCAATTCTTGGAGTCAGGAAGGAATTTATTTTTCCCTTTATGAGATATCATTGGATGATATGACTCTGGGGTTTTTTGTTTGCCTTCCTCTGGATCAATAAGCAAGTATGGATATATGAAAAAGTATCTGTTGTCTAATTTAGCATAGGTTGAACTTGATGGACGCATGTCTTTTTTCAACCTCATCTACTATGTAACTATGTAACCCATCCGTCAACTCTTCTGGGAGGCCTGACCATCGTCCCCAGGGCAACTACAGTACAGCCTTCCTCCACCCCATTAAAATTCAAGTAAACACTTAACGTGGTAGTAACTGCTAAGGTAATTAAGGGCTTACTGGTGTTTTAAGGGTTTGGGCATTGGCCTTTACATGTTCGTGCAGAAGAGGAGGACAGCCTGACGGGGTAGGAATAGCATTTATTACATTAATTTGTTATTTATTTTACTATATGTATTTAACTGTTTTGAATGTGCAAAAGCACTAGTAGCCATATTTGTCTACTAGGGCATTTGACCACATTTTTGTGGGAGGGGTAGTGTTGTTGGGTGTAGAAGGGGTGGATGCATGAGGTAGTTGCCCCAGGGAGGATTTTCAGGCCTCTCGGGTTGCTAGTAGGAGGAGTAAGAGGTATCTCCAGCATGTTTAAATATTCTGATCACGTCACATGGAAGAACTAAACTTGCAGAAGTTACAGGACCAGATATGGGGTGCTGGTATCTCAGGAAGCAGTGGGTCCCTGGGGCTGAAATTAATGCGGTTCAGTTCTGGAGACACTCTGCTTCAATAATATGTAATAAAAATGATAATAAAACTAGCTTCATCACCTTACTGGCTAGACACTGAGGTAATGAAGGGGTTAAACCGAATGTTACAGGGACAACGTAACGACACTTGGGTAATCTGAATAGGCTTGTATATTCAGCTACAAAAACATGGAACACAAAAATAACAGAATTTGTGTGTAAATAACTTTTGTATATAACTTCAGCATAGATAAACCAATGGAAAAATAAGTCCTGAGCAGGCCTTTGCCCTTTTCCCAGAAAGGATGGTTATAGTCCAGGATAGAAACACAGAGCAAGGAACCCAATGTAATAGACCTTTTGGCAAGCTACAGTACTCTTCCTCCAGAGTTTCAGGATATGCTTCTCTGATTCAGACAGGAACACTGAACAAGTGGAAACTCTGGGTTCTTAAAACCCCTTAACGATGCAGTTGGAACTTAGTTAATTAATTTATTATTTTCTCAAACTGGGATTAACCAGGTAACTGCTGGAATCCAGACCTATACATAGGTCTCCTAGGCATAGTGACTTCAACCTTTCACATTCCTCCCCTAGCTTTGTATGGCTGGGGCCATGCATGACTGATGCCCAACCATCCATCCCTTCACGAGAGATTAAGTTAGCTTTTGCATTTAGCTTCCCAGGCCTTTGCTGAATCTCAAATGACACAGGTTGGAGGGCTATATAACACCTGGTAAGTCTAGCATTTGACTCCTTCATAGAATTTAACCCTTTCAGTGGAGTGTGGTCTGTTAACACGGAAAAATTGACTCCTGCCAGGTAATTCCTCAAGGCTTCAATTGCCCACTTCACTGCAAGGCATTCCTTTTCAATCAAAAAGTAGTTTTTTTCCCTCTGGAACTTTTTCCTACTCGGGAAAAGGATCAGGTGTTCTACCACCTTAAAACTCTTGTGATAGAACTTCCCCAGTCCTATCTCTGATGCAACTGTCTGCACAAGAAAAGGCCTATTAAACTCTGGGCTTCTAAAGATGAGAACTTCTGATATACACCTTTTTTAAGTCCTCAAAGGATCTCTGGTACACACTAGACAATACCATTTGTGTTGGGGCACATTATTTTGTGAAGTCTGTTAGCGGTGCCATAGTTTCGGATACTTAGGAATAAACCGCCGATAGTACCCTGCTAAGCCCAACAGAGAATGCACCTGTGTTTTTGTTTGTGGGGGGGTCAGAACTTTTTTCAGGACCGCTACTTTACTGGTCAGTGGCCTTACTTTTCCACCTCCAACCACGTTGTTGAAGCCTAATAAAGATCATCTGGAGAACACTCTTGAAAGTTGGGGGGGCTAATGTCAGGAATCTTCCTGACATCCTTGTCTGCAGTACCCATGCACGACCACCGGGACTGCTGTTGGTCTTACAAGTTCTCAGAGACTCTGTAACCTGATACCCTGCGACTGTTTTCTGTCTCTCATCCAGCCTATATAAACTTCCCATTCCTGTCTGTCAGTGCCTGTTTATACTGGTTCCTCCAGCACCTGCTAGGTTCCTGTGTTCACTACTCCTTGCTACCACTGCTGCTGCCACCTTGTCCTGCTTCGTTATCCTAGTGCTGTTCCTTCATCCAAGTCCTGGCTCCTTGCCCCAGTCCTAAACCTGCCTCCTCACTGCCGGCCTCTGCCTGTGACCCAAACTACAATACTCTGCTGGCTGAATCCGATCTCTGCCTGTGACTCTGATGATCCTTGCCAGCTCCCTGCTGTTCCTGCCACTGAGATCTACGCCTGCCATAGATCTCTCTCTGAGAGCGGTGGAGAATTGCCCATGCCAGCTGCTGCCAGCACTGTTCTACAGGAATTTCCTTTATGTGCAAGGATCATGACTGCTTGCTTGAGTTGTGTACTGTAGCTTGCAGTCAATGTTAGTGCCTTGTGATTTTGGATTTGGAGTATGAGCAGGGGTTCTAGGGATAGGTCACCAGCAGGGAGTAATGGGGTAGGGCTTAGAATATGAATGGGATTGAAGAGATTTGGGCTGCTATTAAGGGTAAGGCCTTTAAAAATGGGGGTGAGTGGTTAAAAGAACATTTTAGCGGCATTACCCTTGTTAGGGTTAATGAGGGTGCAACTTCACAGGGAGAGGTAGCAGAGCGGTTACAGGGCAAGGAGATCTTACCCATCTGAAAAGCTTTGTCTCAGAATAGAGTGCTGGCTAGATAGAAGTAGCCTCTGTGTGCAGTGAGTGGCAACTGTACAGAATAGGAAACTCATATCTCTGGTGTTGGTACTTTAGCCGCTAGTGAGGTATTGGGTATGGTGGTGCGGAAAGTTGCAGACCTAAAGTCAGCTTCTGCAGGGGGCCACAGGAGCAACCGCACGAAGCACAGCAAGTCACCCCTTGATAAATATGGTGAGAACAATGTGGCATTAAGGACCAGGCCATCCATGAGCTACAGAGCGAGATGAGTCAAGGGCAGAGACAGATCACATTGAGCAGAACATGCATTTGTTCCAAAGGGAGGCGATGGCAGAGTTAGTTCAGGGAATCAGTTCTGGAACCAGGAAGGGGTGGGTGATGCTGGGTGCAACGCATATACAGAGAGCAACGGATGCCGCAGTAGGCACAGCAAGGGGGCAGGCTGGTGGTAGGAGAACCAGGGCATGTGAGAAGGAAGATGGGTCCGATTTTGCTAGAAAGTGAAAGGTAAGGGTGAAGGTGGGCTTAATGGCAGGGAGCAGTTCCTGATGAAACATTCAGAATGGAGAGGAGCCCATAGCATGGCCTTAGAAATGGGTTGAGTGCCACAGAGTTTGTGCAGGGTCGACAGAGAAATGTAGTACAATGGACAAGGCACAAGTGAAGGTCACATAGTGCAATAATGTTTTAAATCAGTGATTTGGTGCAAAAAGGTCAAAAATGACTACTCACATTGAAGCAATGAAAATCAAGCAGCCATCCAACTTAAGGGGTGGATGCACCCTGTGTAAATGCAGCAGCCACCAGCCACCAACCTCCAAGGAAAAAAGAAGAGACCATATAGTGCAGATGGTAATATATTCAAACAGGGAATACAAAAATGAAGGCTTACACTTAGTATGATCAAAGTAGGCAGTAATAGATTGCAGATAACGGGTGCTCAGTCGGTCGCGATCCCCTTAGTTCCTTGCTCTCCTCCGCCTCAACCGGAAACACTCGCTTCCACGCCAGGGCTCCCGTCACGTCACTTCCGGTGCAACGAGAACCGCCGGGTCTGGTGGGAAGGGTGGATCCTCAGTGTTCTTTCTCTTCGTTGTTAGTGGGCTAAAACACTCTAAGCGTTTCGCCGTTATTGCTTACGGCTTTGTCAGGAGTGTCTGTTGGCTGCTCTATCTAGTATTAAATACTCTAAACCCCTCCCTCTTACTCACATCCTATTGGCTAATTGTTGTGACGACTCAAATGTAAACAAAGTGGGTGGGCATAGAACATTAAATACATTTCACATCCTCCCTTCCTGATATCAGTAATAAAAGGGCAGAATTTACTCAATTTATACATAGAGTTGCCTAATGCGGCATATGACAAGCAAAGAATAATATCAACATATTAAAATTATATAAAAAATATAAAAATATAAAAATGCTCAGAACCTAAACTAAAAATAACTTTAATCACGACGATTGTGGTTTTTCTCAAAGATAAAGGCAGAAAAGGGAACACAAAAGAAAACATAATTAATATATCATTACAGAAAGTTATACATTATACTAACAGTATAGCAAATTCATGAAACTTTAAAGGAACACTCCACGTTCGATATCCACATTAAGTCCCTTTGGGGTTAAGGTTTTTAATGTGAAAAGCCAATATGTCTCTCTTTTGGTCAACTGGACATTACGATCCCCTCCCCTCCAATGGGGTAGAACTTTTTCAAAGACTGTAAATGTCAATTCTGTGGGGTTCCCTTGATGGTACTTAATAACATTTTCAGACAAAAGATGTGTAGTTAGTCCTCTCCTAATATTCCCTAGATGTTCTAGAATTCTAATTCGTACATCTCTGGAAGTTTTACCAATATATTGTAGTCCATAGGGACATGTGATCATATAAATTACATGATCCGTTCTACAAGTGACATCATGTTTTATAGAATATTTTTCTTTTGTTACATGGGAAGTGAATGTAAATTGTCCTGTATTTACAGGCTTTACATACTGTGCATCCATAAAAACCTTTAATTTTAGGTAACTAATTGTTTTCTCCATTTTCTTTTATTTTAGGTAACGAGCTTGGAGCCAAGTTGTTCTTCAGACTGTTAGCCTTTCTAAATATGACTGTTGACACCTCGGGAACTACATCACCCAATATCGTATCATTCCGAACGATGTGCCAATGCTTTTTTTTATAATATTAACAATTTTATTTAAATCTTTATTAAAATTTGTCAAAAAAGAAAAACTAAATTTGTCCTTATTTGTTTTGTTAAATTTATTATCAATATTTGTCTCTGTATGTAACAAATTTCCTCTATTTAAATTTTGTGCTTTGGTCAGGGCACTTTTTAGATTGCAGGGATTATACTTTCTAACCAAAAATCTGTTCTCCAATATCTTTGATTGTTCCTCAAAGACATTAAGATCTGTGCAGTTACTGTACGTCTTACTCTTCTAAATTGGCCATATGACACATTGCTTAACCAGCTAGGATAGTGACAGCTAGAGGGCAAGATGTAATTATTACTATCAACCTCCTTGTAGAAGGTTTTAATTTTTAAACATCCTTCTTCCACAAAAATAGTCAGATCAAGGAAATTGAAAGAATACTTGCTATAGTTACATGTAAATCCTAGAATAAGCTCTCATGATTTAATGGGTCTTATAATTAAACAACAAAAAAAAATTTGATTGAAATCGATACTGAAGTAGATACAATTCAAGAAAAGATTGGTACATTGGCAGAATCAGCTTCCTTTAAAGAAAAAGATAAAAAATTACAAGCCAAAATTGATAAAATAGAAAAAGAACTCATTCTAAATAAGGTAAAAATAAAAATAAAAGAGATAAGGAGGACTACACGAATGGGCCACCTAGAAAACCTATTAAGAGAGTAATTTTTCAAAAAATCTTTCAAAAAAAGTATCAAAATAGAGATAAATCTAAAGATCCAAATGAAGATACTGAGAAAGAGAGAGAGAAAGAAAAAGAGAGAGAACGAGAGAAACAGGCAACATTAGACAGATCTAACCAAGAAAGAGGGAATTGGAGAAGTATTGAAAGGGAAAAGAGATCTCCAGTGAAACAAGGAAAAGTGCCCTCTAAATCTTCAGACAAAACAGGGAGATATCAAGAAAAAACCCAAAAAAGAACTTATAGTCAAGATAACACTTATGTAGGAGATTCAGATAGGGCAAATAGAGCAGAAAGAAGAGAGGCAAGAAAAGAGAATTTGTTCTCAGAAAATGTATCTAGAAGAGAAGATAGGGATTTTTTAGGGGAAGTGTCTTCCTCAAATCGGTTTCATCCACTGATGGAGAAAGACCCAAAATCAAGAAGAGGAAGATCAGAAGAAAGAGGGGGAGAAAGAAATCAAAGATATATCAAAAAGATGATAAAATAAAGAACAGCATTTTCAATTTAAGTACAAACATTTTAACGCAATATGAGAAAAGTCTCATTGCTAAAGGTCTAAAATTTGCCCCCACAGTGGGCCCTAATAATTTTGGACTTTTTATCGATGCTCAAAAATTCTTAAGAAAACTTACTATTAAGAGATTTTTTCAGAGTAAAGAAGTAGAGATTAAAACACAAGAGAACTTATATAAAAATACAAAAAATAATGATGCAGAAGAAACAGATACTGCACCGACACACTTTATTCGAGCAAATACCCAGTATGTACCTGGCAGATACCTGGAATGCGCCGCTCCTCACCTCTGACAAGCCCCGTTGTGTTTGCCTTCCCAGCCTGGGTTCATGCCTGGCTGACGGGCGGCTGATCTGTTAAATGATAATGATTAGGATTTAATAGGCTGCAATGCTTCGCGTGTCTACCAGATGGCATAAATTCATGAATTGTAATGCAGTATATATATATATACTGTGCAGTATTGCAGCCAGTGGGAATAAAATGCTTCAATCCCTGCCTGGAAAATACCTCAATGCACTCGGGCAGAAAACAGTCACAAACCTCAATACACCCGGGTATACCCGAATTCGTGGGACTAGCCGAGCTCGAATAAAGTGTGTCGCCAGTGTACACAGCTTTATTTAAAGCATTCAGGCCTTAAACTTCCATCAACATTCTATCCTAAACATGTTAAAGGAAAAAAATTGAATGTTTTTTCACAACTGATTTTGAAAGATTTTGAAGAATTAACGAAAAAAGAGCAAAAATACTGTCATAATTTAAATAAAAATGAAAGAGAAGCCCTTAAAAACCTAACAGATAATAGAGATATAGTTATCAAACAGGCAGATAAGGGAGGGGGGGTTAGCTATCTTAAAAAGATGTGACTATATAGGAGAATCCAATAGAATCTTGGAAGATGTTATGACATATAAAAAATTGTCAAAAGGTCCTACTTGTGAATTCCAAAAAAAGTTGAAGCTATTATTAGATCATGGCAGGATGTATGGAGTATTGTCAGAGCAAAAATATAATTTTCTGTGGAAAGAAAACCCTATAAGACCAATATTCTACTATCTTCCAAAATGACAAAAAAGCCTTACTAACCCCCCCCCCCCCCCGGGCAGACCTATCATTGCAGGTATTGATTCCTTAACATCTAAGTTATCAGCGTATATTGATATATATATATCTCCAAAAGTATGTACCGGAACTTAAGTCACATTTAAAAGATACAACTGATATATTAAGGATCATAGAAAGCCAAGAATGGAATGAAGATTGTTTTTTGGTTACTGGGGATGTTACCTCACTATATACATCGATAGATCATATTCAGGGATTTGAAGCTATAGACAGAGTGTTAGCACAAGATAAGGATCTATCCCAAGAACACGCTAATTTTATCCTAGACAGTATCCTTTTCATTTTGAGGAATAATTATTTTCAGCGTGGAACCGCCATGGGTACCACATTTGCACCCAGCTATGCCAATTTATTCATGGGAATACAGTATGGGAAGAAGACTATATTTGGTCTATTCCCGAGCTGGGTGCAAATTTGGTCCTATGTCAGAGATTTATCGATGATGTTATTTTTGTTTGGAGAGGTGAAGAATCAAGCCTTCTTAGATTTATTGAGTACATTAATGATAATGACCCCAATTTAAAATTTACATGTATCTATAGCAAGTATTCTGTCAATTTCCTTGATCTGACTATTTTTGTGGAAGAAGGATGTTTGAAAACTAAACCTTCTACAAGGAGGTTGATAGTAATAATTACATCTTGCCCTCTAGCTGTCACTATCCTAGCTGGTTAAGCAATGTGCCATATGGCCAATTTAGAAGAGTAAGACATAACTGCACAGATCTTAATGTCTTTGAGGAACAATCAAAGATATTGGAAAACAGATTTTTGGATAGAAAGTATAATCCCTGCAATCTAAAAAGTGCCCTGACCAAAGCACGAAATTTAAATAGAGGAAATTTGTTACATACAGAGACAAATATTGATAATAAATTTAACAAAACAAATAAGGACAAATTTAGTTTTTCTTTTTTGACAAATTTTAATAAAGATTTAAATAAAATTGTTAATATTATAAAATAAAGCATTGGCACATCGTTCGGAATGATACGATATTGGGTGATGTAGTTCCCGTGGTGTCAACAGTCATATTTAGAAAGGCTAACAGTCTGAAGAACAACTTGGCTCCAAGCTCGTTACCTAAAATAAAAGAAAATGGAGAAAACAATTGGTTACCTAAAATTAAAGGTTTTTATGGATGCACAGTATGTAAAGCCTGTAAATACAGGACAACTGATACATTTACATTCACTTCCCAAGTAACAAAAGAAAAATATTCTATAAAACATTATGTCACTTGTAGAACGGATCATGTAATTTATATGATCACATGTCCCTATGGACTACAATATATTGGTAAAACTTCCAGAGATGTACGAATTAGAATTCTGGAACATCTAGGGAATATTAGGAGAGGACTAACTACACATCTTTTGTCTGAAAATGTTATTAAGTACCATCAAGGGAACCCCACAGGATTGACATTTACAGTTTTGGAAAAAGTTCTACCCCATTGGAGGGGAAGGGATCGTAATGTCCAGTTGACCAAAAGAGAGACATATTGGATTTTCACATTAAAAACCTTAACCCCAAAGGGATTTAATGTGGATATCGAACTGGGAGTGTTCCTTTAAAGTTTCATGAATTTGCTGTACTGTTAGTATAATGTATAACTTTCTGTAATGATATATTAATTATGTTTTCTTTTGTGTTCCCTTTTCTGCCTTTATCTTTGAGAAAAACAACAATCGTCGTGATTAAAGTTATTTTTAGTTTATGTTCTGAGCATTTTTATATTTTTATATTTTTTATATAATTTTAATATGTTGATATTATTCTTTGCTTGTCATATGCCGCATTAGGCAACTCGATGTATAAATTGAGTAAATTCTGCCCTTTTATTACTGATATCAGGAAGGGAGGATGTGAAATGTATTTAATGTTCTATGCCCACCCACTTGTTTTACATTTGTGACGTCACAACAATTAGCCAATAGGATGTGAGTAAGAGGGAGGGGTTTAGAGTATTTAATACTAGATCGAGCAGCCAATAGACACTCCTGACGAAGCCGCAAGCAATAACGGCGAAACGCGTAGAGTGTTTCAGCCCACTAACAACGAAGAGAAAGAACACTGAGGATCCACCCTTACCACCAGACCCGGCGGTTCTCGTTGCACCGGAAGTGACAAGACGGGAGCCCCGGTGTGGATGCAAGTGTTTCCGGTTGAGGCGGAGGAGAGCAAGGAACTCGGGATCGCGACCGGCTGAGCACCCGTTATCCGCAATCTATTACTGCCTACTTTGATCATACTAAGTGTAAGCCTTCATTTTTGTATTCCCTGTTTGAATATATTACCCTCTGCACTATATGGTCTCTTCTTTTTTCCTTGGAGGTTGGTGGCTGGTAGTTGCTGCATTTACACAGGGTGCATCCACCCCTTAAGTTGGATGGCTGCTTGATTTTGATTGCTTCAATGTGAGTAGTCATTTTTGATCTTTTTGCACCAAATCACTGATTTAAAACATTATTGCACTATGTAATGTTTTCTTTATTTTTATGGCTGCGAGACACGCTCCCCTGATTTTTTGGAAGATCATCTGATGCAAGACGAGTGGAACAGTCTTTTTCAAGGGTTGTACTCTGTTTCTAAGTCCTTTATTCACTATATTGTTATTTAGGCATGAATATCATTATTATTATTTTTTATTATTCACATACAAGTGGTTATATTTTATATTTGGGTTTGTTAGAGCGCTATTGTCACTTTTTTCTTACAAGTGAAGATCAGGCAGAATACGGCAGGCTGCAGAAAGGATAGTGATTAAACAGGCTGGGGTCAGGGCAGGAAGAAGGCAACAACACAGTCAGACAGGCTGGGGCAGAGCAAGAAGAGGTCGCAAGCATCATCAGGCAAGAAAAAGTTCAGGCAGCAAGAAAGTCAAATGAATAAATACTCTACTAGCAATACTGGATGCAAAGGCACAAAGCACATTGCTCTGGCAACCATTAAGTTGCAGTGAACTGCTTTAAAAGGAAACCAGGGGGATTGTCTCTTAGTCAATGTGTTGCGGTCATGTGCTCAGGGTGTGTGCTGACAAGCAGTCTGATCTTATGTATAGTTCCATCGTGGAGGGAGCTCTGTAAGTGGGGTCTTGTGCCTAGACCTTGGATGGGGACCAAAAGGTAAGAAAAATTGACTTACCTCATATGTTAGTCCCCCCAAAAGAGGATAGTGCAATCAAGGCAAATGGAGCTGCAGTGGTTGTGCCAGTAGTTGCGGCTGTGTATCCAGCGTCTGTGTCAGCTGTTTGGACTCCCACACTCCCTCCGTCGTGTGCTTTCTGGGTCTCAGGCAAAGATAGACAAAAATGAAAGAACTCCGGAGCAGCAACTGAAAGAAAGAATCCAAGATAAGCAGCACTCAGATAAGTTCAAAAAGGGCTTTATTTGGAGTGTCCCTTAAGCATATTTTCCACAGGTGTGAGCTGCGAGTATTCGCTCAAAAGTATGCAATGGTAATGGGGCTATCTAGTTGAGCTCACTGCTAGAGCTGCTGCCATGAGTGAATAGCAGAGGTTATGGGGTTTTAAACCATTAGGCCTGAACCTTCTCATGAGGTGTCTTCCAGGCATTTTAAGACCTTGCCTTTCAGAATAGACATTGTGGAAATCTTTTCGTGGCGTGGGGCGTGAATATTTTTCATTAGTTCCCAAGATCTTTGGATATAGTACTATGTACTGTATCTGTCCAAAAGTTCTTCAGAAGTTGAGGATGCTTGCTACCACACATGCCTATTCCCCTTGGAACTGCAAAGGACCCGATGGAGTAGGGTTATGTCCAGGAAAGGTTTTCTGAACAATTGGATTCACAACAAAACATACTGTAGAACCTGGTGGATCATCAGCAAAAGACAATATTCAATTCTGCTCTCCTATTCCTTAAGTTAAGGATAAATCATGGTGCAATGGAGGAAAAATGTTACATAGTTTAACAGATTGATCCCTTGGGACCAAGAGAAAAGACCCTCCAATATCATGCACTCTATGATATTATGAACTGACTGATACAGGTAAGTATTAGAGATCACTATGGCCCTCTTCAGTTAACTAGGATCTTATTGCTGATAAAAACAAAAACAATAACATTTTATTACATCAAATAATATATGTGACATTTGTGAAAAAAATGGTTTAAAAATCCACGTAGAGGAGTAGTAGTACTGATATTCTTAGGTGTAAAAAATAAATGGATATATATATTAACCTAGATGGTTAAATCCCAGTACTACTGCGACATTGGAGGAGTACTATTGTCTCCAAATTGGGTGTAACTTGATTATATTACAGGATTAAATATGACACTATATATGTCGAACGTAAATATATTTTTTTAAATAGCCTTTAGTAATTTTCTGGCTCAAATATTTTTATTTATAGAGTCTATTTAATTGCTTGTAAGATCACAGGTATATGGTATATTTACTCCTTATATCTACAGAACACTAAGGGCCTTATTCAGAGAGGGTTCATAAAAAAAAATCGCCAGGGAATTTAAAATTGTTTTTTTTTGGGCGTTGCTATCACGGTATTCAGAATGGCTCGAATACCTGTGATAGCAGAATGCCCAAACCTGGCGAGTTGCTGCCAGCGAGAGCATCGAGCCTCTGTAAAGGCCTGAACCAGCGATTCATTTCTGCTGCAGAGAGAGCTGCTCTGAGAGAGCCGCCTCTCCCAGCTGAAATGTCGCCCGAAAATTATTTATTTAAATATACATTTCTTTAATAGTGTAGAGGTGCAAGGGGTCTCCGGAGCTGAACCACGTTGGTTTTATGTCTGTGGACCCCCTGCTTCCCGAGATACAGGCCTCTTTATGGGGTGCCGGTATCTCCTATGCAAGGGAATGTCCCGGTCACGTGACGCAGGACATTTCAATGCAGAGAGATACCGGCACCCCATAAAGGGGCCTGTATCTCGGGAAGCAGGGGGTCCCCAGACATAAAACCAACGTGGTTCAGCTCCGGAGACCCCCTGCACCTCTACACTATTAAAGAAATATATATTTAAATAAATATTTAAAAACAGATGAATACACGCCCCCCCCCCCTCCGCCCAAACCCATACAGTACAGTAATGGGCAAAATAACTATTATCCAGATATGGATAATAGATTATTTGCCTATTATTAAACACTGCATTAGCATACATAAATAAAATAAATAAATACAGTTATACTTACCAGTACCACAACAGCAGGTCCCTCTGTCCTCCGTTGCCAGAAAGCATATATAGAAAATAAATACATTCTAATGGTCCCTAACCCCTTAATCACCTTAGCGGTTCCTAACCGCTATAGTTATTAAGGGGTTAACCCACCCTGACCCGGGAGGCCTAAGCACCCACCCCAGACTGACTATACCACCCTATACCCATTGAGTAGTATAGTGGTACATCATACCCAGTGTTCAACAAACCTATACATTTGCTCGCCCCGGGCGAGTGGATTTAACCCCCGGGCGAGTAAATATTGGCCCAAGCAGCACACGTTTGGTACTAGGTGGCGAGTAGATTTTTTTGTGTGGCGAATATCTTAGTTACCATTAGATGCGGTGGCCCTCCGACTGCCGGGGTAACAGGAAGCTCACGTACCTTGAAGGCCTCCAACAGCATCCGATGCCATCCGCCATGAAGATCCTGCTCAGGTACCCCAATCTACTGTTTTGGCGGTCATCAGGGCTCGGCTGACCACATAGTCATCTGCAAGCCTCGCCGCCTCCTGGTAAGTCTTGGGCTTCTTGTCGTACACCCAAGCCCTCACCGCCGGCGGGCACTGCTCCATGAGCTGCTCCTGAAAGATGAGGTCCAGCAGGTGTTGGTAAGTCCGTGCCTCATAGCCCTCCACCCAGCGTATCCCGTACAAAGCCATGCGGGTCCTTAGGTAACATATGACTCCTGGGGCTGCCTCTCCTCCTGCCGAAATTTACCCCGGTAGGCTTCAGGGGTAAAACCGTACTGAAACAATAACTGTTCTTTCAGGTGTTCGTAGTCATCAGCATACTCATCTGGAAGCGCCATCATTGTCTGCTTAGCCAAGCCGGACAATAAGGGGTCCAAACGTGCAACCCTATGCTGGGGAAGCACTTTGTACCGCCGGCACTGCATTTCAAAGTTCTTTAAGAAACTGTCAATCTGGTCAGTGCCTTCCACGAACTTGGTGAGACTGTGCTGGTCCAGCTTAAGTTCATCGTTGTTGGGTTGGACAGGGGGGCAATAAGCGGGTCTGTTCACTGCCATAGTGATAAACTGCAGCCGCTCCTCCGGTGTCCCTCTGTCTCCCCACGCAGTAATCAGTGCCAACATTTCAGGGGTGAACGGACTGGTAGCCGCAGCAAACAGTACCCCTCCTGTTGCACTGCTCCCGGGAGGTGCACTCGTTCCCTGCCTGAGATTCCGCCGCCCCGGCACTGGGTTCCTTCCCTGATCTCTGGGTGGCTGAAAAAGGGCAATCTGAGCCGTATCCTGAGGCTCTGCAAACCAGGCTTCATAGTCACCGATTGCGTCAACCATGTCTGCGACCTCCTGGTTCTCATAGGGCAGTCCATATTCATGGCACTTGTCCTTCAGCTGAGATCGGGTCCTCATGTTGGATGAGCCTTCAGCCTCGCTCATGGTTCACGGTTGCAGAAGTGAGGTGGTGTTACAACTTGTGATAACTGTTGCACTACTGTTTGTTCAATATCTTTAGTCCCAGGAACTCGCAATTCCATTCGAGTTCCCACTATATTACAGGGCAATAACAGTACACTGTAATACAGGTTCAGTTCAATCCCTCCGCTGCCACTAGTTAATTATAGAGCTTGTCACGGTAGCTTATGACAAGATATAATAACACCAAATATCTGGGTTGAACTGAACGAGGCTTAGATATAATAAAATATAATTTATTCCTTAAATAAGGTGAACACAGCAATATAGTACAATTAACAGACAAGA
>WSYH01003065.1:0-23263 GCA_036426205.1 Ascaphus truei
TGTATATATTTGGGGAGGTGGGTGGGGGTTGTATATATTTGGAGAGGTGAGGGGTTGTATATATTTGGGGAGGTGGGGGGTTGTATATATTTGGGAGGTGGGGGTTGTATGTATTTGGGGGTTGCGGATTCTTCTGTATGTATTTGGGGGTGTTCAGAAGAATGTGGTATATGTGGTGCTCAAAATTGAACAGGTAACTTCATGAGACATATTTGGTAATGAGACCATTAATTTGGTGGTCCGGCGATGATGGAGTGCCCCTCAATAATGCAATGAAACTGCGTAATAACTGTAGGGGAAGTGACAAGTGGAGTCAGTTGAGACAACCACCGGGATGTACACAATAATCACCCTGACAGTATAATGAGGAAGGAACTATGTCCATTAACAGCAGGATTTAGATAAGGCACATTGGCACTTTACCTGCTCATCCAGGGGGCACTCTCAGGATCAGTAGCGTGCAATCCATCCGTTGATGAGTCCAAGAGGGTGGTTGGTGTAGATAGAGCACAGCTCCAGACGCCCTGCAATGTGAAGCAGGGAAAACAAAACCAGGCCACTCCGCAGTAGTATCAAATTTGTATTTTGCCAACTAACACATACAGGGAACAAAAATAGGACAGATAGAACGCACCTACGCGTTTCGACGGAGGTCTCGTGGCAGTCCCTATGTACTACCTGATGCACCCTATTCCCTGGGAGTGTGCGTCATACAGCCGCGACTGCTCGCAGCTGCCGGCGAATGACGCCGCAACCCATTGGATTAGAAGCGCTAAAGGTGGGTATAAATAGGCTGTTATTTTATTCTTGCTTCACCTTGATAAAAAGGTGTACGAAACGCGTAGGTGTGTTCTATCTGTCCTATTTTTGTTCCCTGTATGTGTTAGTTGGCAAAATACAAATTTGATACTACTGCGGAGTGGCCTGGTTTTGTTTTCCCTGCTTCATATTGCAGGGCGTCTGGAGCTGTGCTCTATCTACACCAACCACCCTCTTGTATTTGGGGGTGGGAAGTTTTCTGTATATATTTTGTGGGTTGAATTATGTGAGGGGGGAGGGAATTGAGTGAGTGGTGTAATTGACGGAGGGGGAGGGGGGAGAGGAAAAGAGGGTGTAGGGGAGAGAAATACATGTTAGGTGGGGGGCAGGGATCTGGGCAGTGTGAGCCCTAAGGAGGAAAAACGAGAGAGTGGAATAGGAAGGGTACGGTAGCGGCAGATAGAGGAGAGCAGGAGCCCCACGCCTCCACCCCTGCCATCAGGGTGCGGAGTGTGGGAGAAGGAAAGGCCACCATAAGAGAGGGCAGCTTCCAGAGCAGAGTCAGACTGAGTGGGCCAGGTCTCAGTTAAAGCAAATAGAAGCAGAGAGTGAGAGAAAAAGAAGTCATGTACAGAGAGGAACTTGTTGAAAAGAGAGCGTGCATTCCAAAGGGCACAGGAGAAAGGGAGAGGGGAGGGAGGGTGACGGGATGGGTATGAGGTTAGAGGGATTAACATCCGAAGGAGTAGGAGTTGTATGTGGAAGGCGAGGACAGGAGCACACAGAAATAAGGCAGGGAACAGGATTGGGAGAGATATCCCCAGAAGCGAGGAGAAGCATGGATAGAAAGAGAATGTGTGAGGCTGATTTGTAGGGGTGTGATTTAGTGCAGGGGATATAGCTGTGTGGTGTTAGAGGGCACAGGTAAGAAAGGAGTTCATGCGAACGGAGAAGTGGCGAAGGAAGGAGAGATGGAGATATATGAATAGAGTTAGAGACATGAGGCTCGTAGAAGGAGGTGCGTATTTTGAAAAGAAGTGAGGTCAAAGCAAATAAAAACAGTAGTGGCGACATGGCAGCAATAGTTTAGTGCCAAGAAATAGAGTCTGGGATAGATAATGTCCTCCTTTCCAGTGCCGTTCAAAATCCAGGAATCAGGGCCAGTAGGTGTTGTCCACTTGTTTCACTCCTGTTGATCTCCCTGTTCAACTCCACACTGTATTCTTCTTAAAACATGCTACTTTACATGAATGCTGCTTGCCCCTGCATTGCTGCTTCCCCAGTATGGATCTAGCTATATAGGTCTTACAAGTCACCTGACTGAATTAAATTCAGCTCAATTAGCACATGTGACGCCCATTTAAACTATTTGTAAATCTTTAAGCAGGGTGTAGTCCTGTCTAAACAAAACAGTGTTCATGGCGTAAAGTGATAAAACAGTTAATATGTGCAAATGAACCCAGTGTTAGCACTGAAAAACACATAATACTGTAACTCCAAGTAGAAGATTCTCCAGATCAGCAGACTCTTTGTAGACCCTCATATGAAGAAACACAAATGCAAGGATATAGTGCATTAACATTTACTTTAAGATGACAAACAACACAGAGAGGATGGTAACACACTCACACTCTCCCCGCTGGTAAGTAAACAAGAAGTGACTTCGGGCGCACTTCAACCCTTCTCCTTAGATAACAGCACCCGATGCGACCGTTCCACTTCAGTCAGGAACAGACCGCAATTGCCTCTGCCAACGTCTCTCATCCGCAGTGGGGGCACTCTGCCGCGTCACGGCCGTCGCAGCAGTCTCCTTCCAATCAGGGCTTCTCAGAAGATTGGGTACAGTGGCCTCAAGCATCAAAAAAGGCCCTGTAGTCCTGTCTAGGTGTTACAAGTTGAATGTAGTCAAATGGACACTTAAGGGGTGATGGTAATACTGCGATAACAACGCATCTCCCATATCGGCACACTGTCTGATGTTATCGCGATATTACTATAATTCTGGTATATTGCACAACCCTAGTGGAAAGCTAAGGGCGGGAATCACTAAGCTCCCACTCAGGGCATTGCTGCCCGATCAGCATTACATGCCATTCAAGTCCATGACCGACCCTGCATGTGTAACCTCGCCTTAGTGGACAGAAACAAAAGAGGATATTAGACAAGTGGGACAGGAGAACGGGATCCAGAGGCAGAGGAAAGAGAGGAGGATCAGGGGAGAATAAAGATTTTGTAAGAAGGATGGGCAACCAGGAAGAGCAAAGGGTCATAGGACACCAGTGAGTAGTGCAAGTAAGAAATAATGTGCAGCTTCTTATTCTATTTCCCATAACCAAAAGACTTCAGATAATTTTAAAGTGTTTATTTTATGGAACAGTGTGTTTTAAAACATATGCTTGTGCACAGTACTATGAGCTGCGACTTTGAGACAATTTTATTTATTTATTTATAAAATATTTTACCAGGAAGTAATATATTGAGAGTTACCTCTCGTTTTCAAGTATGTCCTGAGCACAGAGTTAAGACAAATAATACATGTTTACAAATACAATGCCACTGTGTCTACTCATACAGCGGGGATCAAAAGCCATAGAGGAATTCTGAGGTGTCAAAACCATTTGGACAGGAGGGAAGAAGTCAAGTACCCAAGTCCTCAGATGAGTGGACGCCCTTTGCATTTCCATTTGCGCCACCACACTGTCCGGAGCCTGTCTCCGTGGGTGGCAGAGGGAACCAAGGGCCAGAGATGCCAAATTGCACATGACCCTTTGTTCATTTAGATTTCCAGGTAACCCTGTTGTTTCTACTAGCTTGTCTCGGATTGGATGCGGAGAAATTTCTCTCACTTCTGATAGGGGCAGTATTCTGTGAATGAAAGTCAGAGGTATTATAACCCCTTGCACCCATCAGATAGGAAGTTCTCCAAGGTGTTCTCCAAGGTCTCTCATAGTTTTCCAGTCCTCTAAGATTCTCAGATTCTAAGTGTCCAGATTCAAGTCTCCAGCAAGAAAAGGGCCGCTTCAGCGAAAGCTGCCTGGAATATTTTCTGTCCTGTTTTTGCAACTGTTATCAGGGTGAGGATTTCCTGCAATTAGGAGAGGCTAGGGTGTTACCCCAATTCCCAAGTAAGTGTGTCTTTTTGCTGTAGTTTGTGTAACATGGTGTGTTTGCCTTTTCCTGTGAATAAATGTACAATTTATTTCATTAACTCGTTTTGCTCAATGCATGATCTTGGTAAAAGGTTTAAATTGCCTGGTCTCCCGTGACAAGGATGATGTAGTTTATTTTATATTTGTGATGTCATCGCAGGTCACCACAATATCTCTCTCCCTGAACTGAATCTTCACACGTGGATATAGGGGGCAGAAAGTGATTGCCAGTGTAACATCCAGCACTGTAACATCCAGCACTCGGCAGTGCAGTCCAGCAGTCATACTTGTCAATAGGAATGCACACAGGGTACCAACCCCCCAAAGGAGAAACGTTCAGACCAATTACTAGCTACAGGAACCTTTCAAAGTCCCATCTCTCAACCCCGCTCAATTAGAAGCACCCTGCTAAATCGATTCTCTCTCCGATGGCATTTCTTATCACCGTTGTCACCCTTGTCATCTTATTATTTTTCTTCCTCTTCATTATAATCTACAATGCCTACTACTTATACAACAAGGTGTAGGTGATACTGAGTCTCAACGGCACTTCAGAGATCAGACCTTTAGACAAAAGCTTGCTTCTGGTCCGCCTTACACGTAAGATCTTACAATCAAAATAGTGACAGGTAAACCGAGGTGAGTCCCTTCCAGGTTGGCTCCATGTTTATAGTGATAGGTGTTGAATAGTTATACTTAACTCCTTTGTAACCAGAGAAGCCTGCAATGCAAAAGAATGTGAAAGAGTTAGTACAGATCCATGCTGCTTTGGTCAATGTGAGTTAGAGAAGAGAAAGTTCTGGCTGCCATATTACCCTCACCCTTGATTCTACACAGATTATGAAGGTCAATATAGAGATAACTGCAAAGACGCAAGAGGAGCCCTCTGCTGCTATCCTGATCATCTACCTAGACCGGGCACAGGACCTCCCTGTAAGTACATCATAGGTCATTCAAATATTTGCACAATTTGCACCTGATCCATGATGGCAACCTGAAAATGGAAGGTTTTTAAGATTTAGGAAGTGGCAGCCAATGCAGATGAGCACTACAGTAGTTGGGTAACCATACATAGAATAGGTCCTTCTATAGAATGGTCACCCAGCTGGTTAATTGTTGCACTAGTCCTGTTGATCGGAAGATCCCTCTGACTAAAAGATGTGTACCGCACAGACATGTTTATGTTGACTGACGTTGAGCTATCCGTTTACCTGCTTAATATAGATATATAATATTACGTGAACTTTATTTAACTTTTTTAATATCAGAATAGGAACGAAAGTCATACAGAAGAAAAAAGGGCGAGTCCTATGAGAGCTTCAAGGAGACATTCATTTAAAGATGTAAAGGTTCATTTAAAGGTGCACTTTTTAATTTTTGAGAATATTTCTGCACCATAATATACAGAAGGTGTCTGTTTTGTCCTCTAGTTTTTCATCTGCTCACCAATTTCTAAGCTCAATGTTGTATTTAAAAAAGAAGAAAAACAGTGAGCCCAGGACGGAAGTTGACATGGCTGCTAAACTCCTCCTGTTTTGTGACACCGCTAAACAGCATAAGACTGTTTCTGTGATGAGTTTCTCTGAGGTCTGCATGGATAATAGCTCTGTGATGCCTGCTATGGTTGAGCAAATGAGAATAAACAGCAGAGGTTGCCGTGAGAACACCTTACTGCAGGCATTGCGCCTTTTCATTTAAATCAAATTAAAAAACGCTCGTAAAAATGACGTTGACAATCTGATGTAAAAGGAATCACATTGAGCTCATTTTCAAGATTTTGGTCATAATTTGGGGGAACTTCACAGTTAAAGAAAATATGATCACAAAACAAACTAACACATTGACAGATTTCCAACTCCAAGTATTTCCGTGATATTACTTTACATACAGAGGATATACAAACCCCATAGTCTATTATAACTGAGACTCATACAGTCAGATCGGATCAAGCAGTTTAGAAATGTGGCATGATGTATTGTTTTTGTCCCATCAGTTAAAGAAAGTAATAAAGGAACCAAACCCCATGGTGCAGCTGTCCATACAAGACATCACCCAGGAGAGCAAGGTAAATAACCTGAGAGGGGAAGGCGTGAGACAAGGAGGGGGAGAAGGGCCTCTGGCTGTACAGGGACCATGTGTTCTATCTGCATGAGAAGGAGGAGCACACAACAGCTTGCTGTATTGGGGGCAAAGCAGGTTCAGGGGGGGAGGGGGCAGGACGTGTAGGTAGGGGACAGGAATGTTGTTCATGGAGAGGAGAGAGACCGTCCCATATTACAGGCCGGCAAAAATGTAAACTTAATAATGCAACTGCTATCCGATTAGCACCCTCTCTATCCACCTTTAAGACCCATCCTACACCTCTTTAACAAATTGTATGGGTAGCTGCATGGCTGAAACTATTTACGCCTCATACATCGACCATGGCCTCTTGCAGACACACTTCCCATAACACACTCCTACTGTCTCTGTACGTTCTTCCTACTTACCACTTAGATTGTAAGCTCTTCGGGACAGGGACTCCTTTTCCGAAATGTCACTTTTATGTCTGAAGTGCTTATTCCCATTATGTGTTATATTATGTCACTTGTATTACTGCTGTGATATATACATAGATGGCGCTATATAAATAAAGACATCCATCCATATATATAATCCACTTCTTTAGGAAAAAATCAGTCACCCTTAGAGTGAACGTCCTGTGGAAAATTATTACGTTTTTATGTATTAATTAATAAGACGTAGTCGTGTAAGGCTGAGTCCGAGGTTGCACGTGGGTCGGAACGCCTGGAGGCACGTGCACCAGTAAAAGCCACGATCTGATGGGACGCGAGGGGGAACGCGGCCATGACCGGGGGGGCAGCAATGACGGGGGGGCGCTACCATTGGTTGCTAATCTAGCTCACATTTTATTAAATATTTAGCACACAGATACTTAATTTGGCGACATTTCCAAATTTGCACACAAACTTTGCATATCGCACCAATTCAGTAACTAAAAAATGGTCTGATCAATATTGTGAAATGTGCCTGTGAAACACTTTGCTGATATTTGCTCGGAAACTGTATTGATGCACTGTAATGAATAAGCCCCACAATGTCACTAGGTTGGTTTGGTCCTGTATGGACTGTTTGTGCAGAACTAAAGGGGAAAGTGGCCTCTAACCCATCCAATCAACTAACAAAGCAATGGTATAGACATGTTAATCCATTAAGGAAATGTTTCCTTTTTTGGCACCCCGAAATTAAGTGTGCCATTTTGGGTATGTTTTTTTTCCTAAAACCAGACGATCATTAGCTGCCTCAAATAGCAATTTTTCTCAAGGTAATACTTTTATGATGTAGTGTCTCAATATAATTCGTCATCGTCCTAGAACCCTTGAATATTCCTACAATAGTTAAGTAATAATCCCAGAAGACCAAGCCATAATAATGCCCTGGCTGGAAGAGTGAAGGCCTTAGGCGAAGCCGAGGGTCTTTAACCCAGCCAGGGCATTATTGGCCAGTAATGCCCTGTTCTGAGGGGGTTATTACTATTATAGGCTAAATGTAGGCTTATTTTTTTACATTTTTCATAAGAAAGATAGACACTTTTGTAGTCATATTGATTTTTTTTCAGCATGATTGTCTACATACACTTTTGATTTACTGCACGTATTTATTAAAATCTATATACACAAACACACTCTGCAGCCCCCCTCCTCCTCTACACCCACAAAACACACACTAGAGCCCTCCCCCACCCTCTACACTCACAAAACAGACACAGAAGACACACACACACACACTTCAGCCCCCCCTCTAAACCCACAAACACCACCTGCTTTTCTCCTCTGGTGCTCAAGCCCCCTCCTCCCTACTTTGATGCGGCGTCACGTGACCCGCATCGACATTTGACGTGTGTGACGTCACATGACCCTGGGCGTCATTTGCCACCGCGTTGCCATGGACACGAGTCCTGACGCCAGCAGAGTCAAGGTAAGTTTAGAGTCGCAGAGACCTCACGCAATCCCCCGGCATTTAATTTAAATGCCTTGGGGAAGAGTGCGGGCCTCCGCAATGCTGCGCCCCCCCCCCAGAAAAATATTGCGCCCCCCACTTGCACACACGCCCCGCTCTGCTCTACACCCCACTAACCCCCACTGCAGCTCCCCCTCTACACCAACTCCAACACACTGCTGACAGACACACCCATACACCACAACAAAACAGACTGCTGCCCCCTCTACAAAACACCCATAAACACACACTAGCAGCCCCCCTCTAACACCCACAAACACACTGCATCGCCGCCTGTAAAACCTAACACTGCAGACACCCAACCAACAAAACTCTGCAGCCCTCCTCCACCCACAAAAAAACACAGTTCATACACACACACCACAACAACAAAGCAGACTCTGCTGCCCCCCCTCTACACCCACAAATACCACCAACAGAACACACACTCAGACACACACACACACTATAAACACTCTGCTGCCCCCCTCTACACCCCAAATACACACCACCAACACACCACACACCACCACACACACATGAAACACTCTGCTGCCCCCTCTACACCCAAATAACACCACAAACACACACCCACAACTAATAAACACTCTGCTGGCCCCTCACAACACACACACACACACACACATCACACACACACACACACACACACACACACACACACACACACACACACACACACACACACACACACACACAACACACACACACACACACACACACACACCGCGAGCGGGATTTCAATATGCCCGGAATTGAACAGCTTTAGCCTATAATTATGCTTCACAATCTGCAGTTGTCTCCATACATTTGTCAGTAATTCACTACTCAATTTACTGCACAATCATACTGACTTTCTTCTGTGTATTTAAGTAAATTAATAGGTACTAAAGTACTTCCTTCAGTCAGGACTGGTCCAGGGTTTTGGCAAATGTGCAATGTTTGTGCACGCTGTGTTAGTTATAATTCCTAGTTGGGGTCCTGACGACCTTCTAGGGATTAGTAGTACGGTTATTTCCTAGCTATCTTGCTGGCAAGGAAAGGTTTGTCAGTGTGTCTGGCACCTTGGATTGTTTGTCGAGCGTGACCATTTGCTACATTGTGAAAATTATTATTATTATAGTTTATTTGTGAAGCACCAACATATTCCGCAGTGCGGCACAATGGGGAACAGAGTGATGTATATTACATAAACAGTTACATACAAGTGAGGACAGATATGCACAAACAGATACAAATAGGTGATGGGGCCCCCTGCTCGTGAGAGCTTATAGCAGAGTGGGCAACCTATTTGTCAATGTAGCCACGGGTGTGGCGAATGAGAAGTGAAATCGCCACACCATGTAAAAATTGAGACATTAGGTCGCTCAATCGAACATTTAAAACCACACGCACTGTTCGTCTGCTTCACTCACCTCAGCACTATCACCTGCTGCCGCTACACTCACCTCACACATTCCCTGCCGCTTCACTCACCTCAGCATATCACCTGCTGCCGCTCACTCACCTCACACTATCACCTGCTGCCGCTTCACTCACCACACACTATCACCTTCTGCTGCGTCACTCAAAAGTGTATGTACAGCTCCTAGCATTGTGGTATCAGGTTGTATCTTCTTTTCATTTGTGTTTTTTGGAGTGAAACTGTGGGGGATTGTGTGTTTTGTAGAGGTTTAAAGGTTGTTTTTTGGGGTTTTAAAAACCGTTTTTGGTTTTTTCACCCAGGGACTGCAATGGTTTTTCAACCCAGCCAGCTGCACTTTGGCTGGCTGGAAACTGTAGCTTTCAACCCCTCTCCCTCCCCAAACACTGGTTGTTTTACTGGTTGTTTTCCTTCTAATTTCATTTTTTTTTTCTTAAGCCTGATTCCTCTTTTCTCCTCACCTGCAATTAAAGGCTCTGTGTCTTTTCTTAAAGACTTATAAATTGTGTGGCTTATTGCAACAGAGAGAGAGAGTAATAAGGGAAAGGAAAAACTACAGCGTTTTAAAAGCTGTCTTTTTTTTTCCCCTCCCTTTGCAGAGAGGTTAATTGGTTCTTAAAAGGACAGTTCCTTCTTTGCACCTTTCTCTTTAAACAATTATCCTCCTCCCTGACTAAAGGCTTAATATTATCATGCCTAAAGGCGGTAGAGTAGTGTAGCAACGGGGACCACACCCGGATACAGGACCCAAAAACTGTGGCCCCTAGGAGCAACACTATTAGTCACAGCCCTAGGCCTGGTCCTTCCGTGCCCTGGCCACGCCTCCCCCAGCGCCTTGTTAGCAGCGTGGCCCCTGCGGCCCCAGTTTCAAACATGGGCAGATAACAGCTGCAGGCGTCGACCCCAGCAACAACAATGCTGGGGCCACGCCCGTGTGAGCAGGAAGCTTGGGGTGAGATGCCCAATGTCACCTGGCCTAACATGGAGATCTATGTAAGGGCTGTGGCAGACGTTGTGGGTCCCTCTGCTGTGGTGGCGGCCAGCAAGATGTATGGGAGGGGCATTTTCTTCCTCCGTACGCTGGCTGCCACCCACACCCGGTGCAGAAAGGCATCAATGTAGGGTGGATCTACATCCTATAAACCCATGGAGGGGTTAGGCACAAAGGTCATCCTTTCAAATGTCCCCCCTTCATCCCTAGACGCCTCTTGCAGCCGCACCTGCAAACCCGGGAGACATTAGTCTCCTATAACCAAATTGCCTATGGGCTGCAGGAATAGGGCGCTGATGCATGTGCTCTCATTTAGGCGGCAGGTACAACTGGTGCTGCTGGGGAGCACAGACATCTGTGGAGGGTTCCTTTAGGGTGCCCTACGAGGGCATTCAATATATTTTTTCTATGGCAACGGAGGGGTTAGTGTTATCTGTGCAAGGAGCTTGGGGCACACTCGTAGGAGTTTGCCCCAAAGGAACAGGAATCCCACCTCATCCTCACACTACGCCCCCCACCCCTCCTCGCCAAACACCCTAACCCGACAGTGCCCACGTCCTCCCCCTCTTCTCAACTCTCATCCCCTTCCCCCCCTCCTGGAGATGTCGCTGCCCCATCTCGGGCGGTGACGTCTGCACCTCTCCCAAAAGAAACAAGGGAGAAGGTAAAAGCCCTCAGGGCCCAGGTCCCCCCTGGGACCCGCAGAATGTCGCTGCCCCATCTCGGGCGGCGACATCTGACCTCTACCTAAAGAATCAGAGAAGAGAATGTAAAAGTCACCCCACAACAGTCATCCTCTGTTGTCGCTGTACCCCCCCCAAGAACAGCTTACCCCCCATTGTAAGCACCGCACAGGGTCGGGGGAGCAGGAGGAAGCTCCTGCTGGGGAGGCAGCGGCACCCTCTCCTGGGGAATCAATCCCCAGGAGAGCAAATTTAAAATAAAAACAAGATGGGCGTTTAGGAGGTCGAGAAGGGTAAACGGATTACGTTCACCCGCGGATTTCTTCAAAAGGAACGCAACATCGTTTCCGCACAAGGTGGCTCCATCCGGCCCACTGGTTGAGATTAATCATGTGAGCCGTATCCATAAATGAACAGCCCCCCCCCCCTCGAAGATCTGGAGGAATGCAAGAGGCGGTTCCCGACGTCTCTGGGGTGGAAGGCCAAAGTGCTCAACAGCATGAGGCCTTACCCTAAGATAGACTTTGGGGAGCCTCCCAACGCCCCTCTGGGTTGGAGAGCATCCCCCGGAACTTGTGTTTCGGTGAATTTACCACCCCACCGGCACAAAAAGAACCTGTCTTGGGGACCCGGGGGTCGACCGGGATCCCCCTTCTGGTTGTGACCCACCTTCGGTGACGCACATAGGAATAAAAGGCCCCGGTTTTGCATCACCAGAGGAAGGAGATGGGTTAGGGCTGACACCAGTTGGTGGGGGTTTGGAGGGTGTTTTGGTGAGCACTTCCGATTACATCTGGGAGTTGTCTGAACTGAACCCTCTTAGTGCGGAGTTTTGGGCAGGCACTTTATTGGGAGTGAATGCCCTCCTACGGTTGGTAAGTGCCTCCCGCGGATGGTGGAGGGCCCTCCCGCGGTTGGTGAGTTGCCCTCCCGCAAGTGATGCGAACACCCATGGCATCCATTCATCTGTATGGCGCTTGGGAAAATAGTAGGGCATTGTGTGCTTCTTCGTGGGCCCCCGAGGACTCTCGGGAGACCACTTGCCTCTGCCATGTTGCCACCCTGCTGCCCCTGAACATCCTGACTCGGGGATGAGGTGGAGAGCACAGTGGACCCCCTCGGCGGAAACACCGAGGAGGGGATCCATCTAGGACTGAGAGAGGCCCCCGCAGAAAGGACGGGGTTCTTGAATTCTCCAGCCAAGAGAAGCCTGGGGAGTTTGGGGCTCAGAGGGGGTCCTCTGGCACCATAGTCGGTGGACTCCTCGATCCCCGTTATTCCTGCCCGGAGCTAGATAGCTTCCTGGATGATACCCTCTGTAGACACGACATACGAGGTGCAGTTGGCCCTTGAGAGGTGGAAGAGCTTCGGTCATTCTCCACTCTCTCAGAGTATATATGAAGGCTAACCACAGGCCAAACTTTCCGGGACTATCGAACATGCTCGGGTCCTAAAGTTTAACAAAGTGTTGCGAGAGCACGTAAGGCTTCTCGGGGTTAGTACCCTGAGCGCCTATGGGAAGCAGACTCTTGATTACCATGGCTTTGAGCTCGGTACGCTAAACGTAATTGGATGTAAGGACGGGTTCGCAGGTTCCAGGTACTCTCCTTTTTACAAAGAAGTATTCTGTGAGTTTCCTGCAGGAAACCCATACCACTCCAGAGCCTGAAGCCAGCTGGCTCTTGGAGTGGCGAGGCAGGTCTTTTTCAGCCACCTCACCTTCGACATCTTGTGGGGTGGTGACCCTGTTCTCCGAATCCTTCAACCTGAGCTGCTGTTTGCCAAACTGTTGTTCCAGTCGCCTGTTTGCATCTCAGGGTCCGGCACGAGGACTACACGTTTTAATTCTTGACATGTATGCTCCAGCCACCACCCCTGAGAAGGCAGTTCTTCGTCAGATTGTCCGAATACCTAGAGACATGTCGTGCGGACGAACCCTTGGTGCTCGGGGTGATTTTTAACTGCACCCTCGAGGCTCTGAGGGCCGGAATGGTCCGGAGCCACACCCGAGTTCTGCGTCGGCCTTGCGGGAGGTCATCACCCGCTACTCCTTGGTAGACGTCTGGCGAGAACAACATCCCGGGTATCCACTGAGTTCACCTATGTTAGAGTGTTAGAGAGGTGACGGATATCCTGGTCCCGTATCAATAGGCTGTACATATCCAGCCACAGCCGTCGCGAGCTCAGTCCAGTACCAATTAGGCTAGCCGTTTTCGGACCACAATGTGTGTCCGTGACGGTGGCGCTAATATACCAGCCATCGCCCCGGCCGCCTATTGGCATTTCACAACATACGTTTGTTGGAGGACAGGGGTTTGCGACGTCGGTCCGAGACTTTTGGATGGCCTGGAGAGGTTGCAGGTCAGACTTTGCCACGTTAGAGCAGTGGTGGGACGTTGGCAAGTTTCATCTGCGCCTCGTTTGTCAAGAGCACACTAAAGGTGCCAGCAGGCGGCGCGATGCTGAGATCGAGACCCTTAGGGAGAGGTACTTGATCTCAGAGAGGGCGGCTGTCTGTGGCAGGAGACCAATTCCTGCAGTGTGCGTACGTGGAGAGGAGTGCGCTCTCCGGGACTTGGAAGATCGGAGAGCTCGGGGGGCGTATGTGCGATCCCGCATCACTTCCTTCGGGAGAGGGTCGCTGGTCGCGCCTCTTCTACGCGCGGAGAAAAGAGGGGAAACCGTAAACATATCACCTGCTTGCTAGCATAGGACGGTACCCCTCTGACTGACCCGGAGAGCATCCGGGACAGAACCCGGGGTTTTACGTAGATCTTTTCTCTCCGGAGTCCATCCAGCCGGATGCGTGCAGGGTCTTATGGGAGGGGCTTCCCACGGTCGGCGAGGGTGGAAGAGAACGGCTTGAGTTACCTTTGATCTGGCTGAGCTCTCTCGAAGCTCTTAATCTCATGTCCCACGGAAAAGCGCCGGGGCTAGACGGGCTGACTGTGGAGTTCTTCTTCCGGTTTTTTTTGGGAGATGCTGGGACCCTGATTTCACCGCAGGTCCTGGGCCGAAGCCCTGAGACGGTGAGTTGCCCTTTCATGTCAGCGGGCAATACTTCTCTGCTGCCGAAGAAGGGGGATCTCCGCCAGATCCTCAACTGGCGACCGGTTTCACTGCTCAGCACAGGATTATAAGAATCGTAGCCAAAGCGCTCCCGCTGAGGCTCAAGTCCGTGCTGGCAGAGGTGATTCAACCCCGACCATCCTATACTGTCCCGGGCCGGAGCATTCATGACAACATTTTTCTGGTCCGGGACTTTGTCTACAACCACGTCAGATACTGGTCTGTCCTCGCCCTCCTGTCCCTAGATCAGGAGAAGGCATTTGACAGGGTGGATCACCGTTACCCTCATGCAGACCCTGCGGGAGTTTGGCTTTGGCCCACAATTTGTGGTCTTTCTCCAGATGCTGTACGCCTCTGCAGAGTGTCTGGTAAAATTAATTGGTCCCTGATGGCACCTTTTGTGTTTGGTCGGGGAGTACGTCAGGGTGTCCCCTGTCTTGGGTAACTATACGGCGCTGGCCATCGAGCCCTTCCTCTCCTCCTGAGGAGGAGGCTCACCGGGCTGGTGCTGCGGGAGCCCCAGCATGGGTAGTCCTGTCGGCTTATGCCGATGACGTGCTCCTCGTGGCCCAGGACCTAGATGATCTGGAGCGAATGCCTTGGGGAAGAGTGCGGGCCTCCGCAATGCTGCGCCCCCCCCAGAAAAATATTGCGCCCTCCACTTGGCACACCGCTGCTCTACACCCACTGAAGACACACACTGCAGGCCCCCCGCCATTAGGGCACAGAACAAACGGAGACCATTACGTTGCGATCGTCTCACGGGGGCACCCATCCGAGGGAGGAAGGAACAGGCCAACGAGGGGGGGTGGCACGCCGGGATTAGGCGGGCAAGGCCAGACGTCAGAAAATCACAACATAAGTGCTGCATTATACACGGGGCTGACCATAGCTGGGTCGCGCGTGTTACCCCGGGATGGCGAAGGGGTGTACTCAGGAGGAGGGGCTCCGGAATTCACCCCGAGTTCCCCAGCCTGCTCCTCAGCCCCCCACCGTCCCAGACCCCCCCATTGTCCAGAGACCCCAGCTTTCCCCCAGCCAGGCCCTACCACCAGGCTCCTCCCCACCCCTCAGTCCCACAATATCCTTTTCCTCCCCCTCCTCCCTCCCCTCCCCTAACCGGCATCCACCATCCTCTGCGGCCACACCACTTGAGTCCTACCCCGGCTCAGTTTCCAGGTCGGCCCTTTGACCCGGGCCGTGTGACAACACTCTCCCCAACAGGCGGCTCCTTAGCCCCCCCAACCAGCCACAGTCCCGACCATCCCCAAGTATTTCACTACTTTTTTTACATGTAGGATGTGGGGGAGTGCGTGTCTTTTTAGTAATTGGGAGTGGGGGTCTTTTTATATTGTATTGCTGGTCTCTTTATACATATTGGGAGGGAGTGGGGCTTCTTTATAGTCTGGGGGCTTTTTTTATGCTTAAATAGGTTATAGGTCATTGGGACTTTTATATATGGCTTGTTTTTGTTAGTTATGTATTGGGGAGTTGTTTTTTTTTTTAAATGTATTTTGCGAGTTTGTATTATTTGGTGGTGGGGTGGGTATATATTTTGGGTAGGTGGGGGGAGTTGTCATATATTTGGGTAGGTGGGAGTTGTTATTTGGGAGGTGGGGGGTGTAATATATGGTGGAGGGTGTGGGTTTTGTTTTGGGTGTTGGGGTGGTTTTCTCTTGGGTTTGGGGGGATTTTTTGGTGGGGGGGGGTGGGGGGTGTTGTTTTGGGTCGGATGGGGTTATGTTTTTTTATTTGCGTTGTGTGGGTTGTATATATTGGGTATGTGGGGGGGTTGTATGTTTTGGGGGTTGCGGATCTCTTGTACTGTATTTGGGGTGTTGAAGTTTTCTGTTAATATTTTGTGGTTGAATTATGTGAGCGGGAGGAATTATGAGTGGTGTAATTGAAGGAAGGGGGGGGGCGAGGACAAAATGAGGTGTAGGAGAAATACTGTTAGGGTGGGGAGGCGGGTCTGGGCTTGTGAGCCCCTAAGAGAAAAACGAGAGAGTGGAAGAAGGTAGCGTAAGCGGCAGATAGAGGAGAGCAGAGCCCCACGCCCCACCCCTGCCATCAGTGCGGAGTGTGGAGACGGAAAGGCCACCATAAGAGAGGCAGCTTCCAGAGCAAGTCAGACTGAGTGCAGGTCTCAGTTTAAGCAAAGAGAAGCAGGAGTGAGAGAAAAGAGTCATGTACAGAGGAACTGTTGGAAAGGGAGCATGCATTCAACCAGCACAGGAGGAAGGGAGAGTGAGGGGAGTGCGGAGGGTTGGAGGTTAGAGGATTAACATCCGAAGGAGTAGGAGTTGTATGTTGGAGGCGAGGACAGGAGCAGACACGAAATAAGGCAGGGAACGGATTGGAGAGATATCCCCGAAGCGAGGAGAAGCATGGATAGAAGAGAATGTGTGAGGCTGATTTGTAGGGGTGTGTTTTAGTGCAGGGGATTAGCTGTGTGGTTTAGAGGGCACAGGTAAGAAAGGAGTTCATGGAACGGAGAATGGCGAAGAAGGAAATGGAGATATAATAGAGTTGAGACATGAGGCTGTAGAAGAGTGCGTATTTTGAAAAGAGTGAGGTCAAAGCAAATAAAAACAGTAGTGGACACATGGCAAGCAATAGTTTAGTGCCAAGAAATAGAGTCTGGGATAGATAATGTCCTCCTTTCCAGTGCCGTTCAAAATCCAGGAATCAGGCCAGTAGGTGTTGTCCACTTGTTTCACTCCTGTTATCTCCCTGTTCAACCTCCACACTGTATTCTTCTTAAAAACATGCTACTTTACTGAATGCTGCGTGCTTGCCCCTGCATGCTGCTGCTCCCCAGTATGGATCTAGCTATATAGGTCTTAAGTCACCTGACTGAATAAATTCAGCTCAATAGGCACATGTGACGCCCTTTAAACTATTTGTAATCTTTAAGCAGGGTGGTAGTCCTGTCTAAACAAACAGTGTTTCATGGCGTAAAGTGTAAAACAGTTAATATGGTGCAAATGAACCCAGTGTTAGCACTGAAAACAACATAACTGTAACTCCAAGTAGAAGATTCTCCGATCAGCAGACTCTTTGTAGACCCTCATAGAAGAAACACAAATGCAAGGATATAGTGCATTACATTTACTTTAAGATGACAAACAACACGAGAGGGATGGTACACACTCACACTCTCCCCGCTGGTAATTAACAAAGTGACTTCGGGCCACTTCACCTTCTCCTTAGATAACAGCACCCGATGCGACCGTTCCACTTCAGTCACAACAGACCGCATTGCTCTGCCAACGTCTCTCATCCGCATGGGGGCACTCTGCCGCGTCACGGCCGTCGCAGGCAGTCTCCCTTCAATCAGGCTTCTCAGAAGTTGGGTACAGTGGCCTCAAGCATCAAAAAGGCCCTGTAGTCCTGTCTAGGGTTACAAGTGTAATGTAGTCAAATGGACACTTAAGGGGTATGGTAATACTGCGATAACAACGCATCTCCCATATCGGCACACTGTCTGATGTTATCGCGATATTACTAATAAATACGGATATTGCACAACCCTAGTGGAAAGCTAAGGGCGGAATACTAAGCCCCACTCAGGGCATTTGCCCCGATCAGCATTACATGCCATTCAAGTCCATGACCGACCCTGCATTGTGTAACCTCGCCTTAGTGGACAGAAACAAAAGAGATGATTTAGACAAGTGGGACAGGAGACGGATCCGAGTCAAGGAGAAGAAGAGATCAGGGAGAATAAGTTTTTGTAAGAAGGATGGGCAACCAGGAAGAGCAAAGGGTCATACACACCAGTGAGTAGTGCAAGTAAAAATAATGTGCAGCTTCTTATTCTATTTCCCATAACCAAAAAGACTTCATAATTTTAAAGTGTTTATTTTATGGAACAGTGTGTTTTAAAACATATGCTTGTGCACAGTCCTATGAGCTGCGACTTTGAGACAATTTATTTATTTATTATAAATATTTTACCAGAAGTAATATATTGAGAGTTACCCTCGTTTTCAAGTATTCCTGAGCAAGAGTTAAGACAATAATACATGTTTACAAAATACAATGCCACTGTGTCCTACTCATACAGCGGGGAATCAAAAGCCATAGAGGAATTCTGAGGTGTCAAAACCATTTGACAGGAGGGAAGAAGTCAGTACCCAAGTCCTCAGATGAGTGACGCCCTTGCATTTCTTTTTGCGCCACCCACACTGTCCCGGAGCCTGTCTCCGTGGGTGTGCAGAGGGAACCAAGGGCCAGAGATGCCAAATTGCACATGACCCTTTGTTCATTTAGATTTCCAGGTACACCCTGTTGTTTTTCTACTAGCTTGTCTCGGATTGGATGCGGAAGAATTTCTCTCCACTCTGATAGGGGCATATTCCTGTGAAGAAAGTCAGATATTATAACCCCTTGCACCCATCAATAGGAATTCTCCAAGGTGTTCTCCAAGGTCTCTCATAGTTTTCCAGTCCTCTAAGATTCTCAATTCTAAGTGTCCAATTCAAGTCTCCAGCAAGAAAAGGGCCGCTTCAGCGAAAGCTGCCTGGAATATTTTTCTGCCTTTTTTTTGCAACTGTTATCAGGGTGAGGATTTCCTCGCAATTAGGAGAGGCTAGGGTGTTACCCCAAATTCCCAGTAATGTGTCTTTTGCTGTAGTTTGTGTAACATGTGTGTTTGCCTTTTCCTGTGATAATGTACAATTTATTTCATTAACTCGTTTTGCTCATGCATGATCTTGGTAAAAGGTTTTAAATTGCCTGGTCTCCCGTGACAAGGAGTATGTATTTTTATTTTATATTTTTGATGTCATCGCAGGTCACCACAATATCTCTCTCCCTGAACTGAATCTTCACACGTGGATATAGGGGCAGAAAGTGATTGGCCAGTGTAACATCCAGCACTGTAACATCCACACTCGGCAGTGTCCAGCAGTCATACTTGTCATAGAATGCACACAGGTACCAACCCCCCAAAAAACTTCAGACACCAATTACTAGCTACAGAACCTTTCAAAGTCCACTCTCTCAACCCGCTCAATTAAAGCACCCTGCTAAATCGATTCTCTCCTCCATGGCATTTCTTATCACCGTTGTCACCCTTGTCATCTTATTATTTTTCTTCCTCTTCATTATAATCACAATGCCTACTACTTATACAACAAGGTGTAGGTGATTACGAGTCCATCAACGGCACTTCAGATATCAGACCTTTAGACAAAGCTTGCTTCTGGTCCGCCTTACATTAGATCTTACAATCAAAATAGTGACAGGTAAACCGAGGTGATCCCTTCCAGGTTGGCTCCATGTTTATAGTGAGTACTATAGGTGTGAATAGTTATACTAACTCCTTTGTAACCAGAGAAGCCTCGCATGCAAAAGAATGTGAAAGAGTTAGTACAGATCCATGCTGCTTTGGTCAATGTGAGTTGAGAAAAGTTCTGGCTGCCATATTACCCTCCTCACCCTGATTCTAAGTCACCAGATTAGGAGGTCAATATAGAGATAACTGCAAGACGCAGAGGAGCCCTCTGCTGCTATCCTGATCATCTACCTAACCGGGCACAGGACCTCCCTGTAAGTACTTCTATGTCATTCTTTTTGCACAATTGCACCATCCATCTGATGGCAACCTGAAAATGAGGTTTTTAAGATTTAGGAAGTGGCAGCCATGCAATGACACTACAGTAGTTGGGTAACCATACTAAATAGTCCTTCTATGAATGGTCACCCACTGGTTTATTGTTGCACTAGTCCTGTTGATCGGAAAATCCCTCTGACTAACAAGATTTACGCAAGACATGTTTATGTTGACTGACGTTGATGACTTTCCTTTACCTGCTTAATTAGATATAATATTAACTATGTAACTTTATTTAACTTTTTAATATCGAATAAGAGGAGAAGTCATACAGAAAAAAAAGGGGGAGTCCGATGAGAGCTTCAAGAGACTTCATTTAAAGATTGTAAAGGTTCTTTTAAAGGTGCACTTTTTAATTTTTAGAATATTCTTTCTGCACCATAATATACAGAAGGTGTCTGTTTTGTCCTCTAGTTTTTCATCTGCTCACCAATTTCTAGCTCAATGTTGTATTTAAAAAGAGAAAAAAGTGACCCCAGGACGGATTGACATGGCTGCTAAACTCCTCCTGTTTTGTACACCCGCTAAACAGCATAAGACTGTTTCTTGTGATGAGTTTCTCTGAGGTCGTGCATGGATAATAGCTCTGTGATGCCTGCTATGGTTGAGCAAATGAATAACAGCAGATGTGCCGTGATAAACCTTACTGCAGGCATTGCGCCTTTTCATTTAATCAAATTAAAAAACGCTCGTAAAAATGACGTTGACAACTTGTGTAAAAGGAATCACATTGAGCTCATTTTCAAGATTTTGGTCATATTTGGGGGAACTCTCCAGTTAAAGAAATATGATGACACAAAACAACTAACACATTGACAGAGATTTCCAACTTCCAATTATTTCCGTTATATTACTTTACATACAGAGGATATACACCCCATAGTCTTATATAACTGAGACTCATACAGTCATCGGATCAAGCAGTTTAGAAATGTGGCATGATGTATTGTTTTTGTCCCATCAGTTAAAGAAAGTAATAAAGAACCAAACCCCATGGTGCAGCTGTCCATACAAGAACATCACCCAGGAGACAGGAAGTACCTAAGAGGGAAGGCGTGAGACAAGGAGGGGGACAAGGCCTCTGGCTGTACGGGACCATGTGTTTATACTCTGCATAAGGAGTGAGCACCAACAAGCTTGCTGTATTGGGGCAAAGCAGGTTCAGGGGGGAGGGGGCAGACGTTTAGGTAGGGGACAGGAATTGTTAGTGTGGGAGAGAGAGACCGTCCCATATTACAGGCCGGCAAAAATGTAAATTTAATAATGCAACTGCTATCCGATTAGCACCCTCTCTATCCACCTTAAGCAACCATCCTCACCCTCTTTAAAATTGTATGGGTAGCTGCATGGCTGAAACTATTTACGCCTCATAACATCGCCTGGCCTCTTGCACACACTTCCCATAACACACTCCTACTGTCTCGTACTTCTTCCTACTTACCACTTAGATTGTAAGCTCTTCGGACAGGGACTCCTTTCCGAATGTCACTTTTATGTCTGAAGTCTTATTCCCTTATGTGTTATATTATGTCACTTGTATTACTGCTGTATTTATAACATAGATGGCGCTATATAAATAAAGACATCCATCCCTATTAAATCCACTTCTTTAGGAAAAATCATTCCCCTTAGAGTGAACGCCTGGGAAAATTATTACGTTTTTATGTATTATTAATAAGACGTAGTCGTGTAAGGCTGAGTCCCAGGTGCACGTGGGTCGGAACGCCTGGAGGCACGTGCACCAGTAAAAGCCACGATCTGATGGGACGCGAGGGGGAACGCGCCCATGACGGGGGGGCAGCAATGACGGGGGGCGCTACTACCATTGGTTGCTATCTAGCTCACATTTTATTAATATTTAGCACACGGATACTAATTTGGCGACATTCCAATTGCACACAAACTTTGCATATCGCACCAATTCAGTAACTAAAAAATGTCTGATCAATATTGTGAAATGTGCCTTGAAACCTTTGCTGATATTTGCTCGGAAACTGTATTGATGCACTGTAATGAATAGCCCCACAATGTCACTAGGTTGGTTTGTGGTCCTGTATGGACTTTTTGCAGAACTAAAGGGGAAAGTGGCCTCTAACCCCTCACAATCAACTAACAAAGCAATGGTATAGACATGTTTAATCCATTAAGGAAATGTTTCCTTTTTTGGCACCCCGAAATTAAGTGTGCCATTTTGTATTTTTTTTTTCCATACAACCAGACGATCATTAGCTTGCCTCAAATAGCAATTTTTCTCAAGGTAATACTTTTATGATGTAGTGCTCCATATAATTCGTCATCGTCCTGAACCCTCTGAATATTCCTACAATAGTTAAGTAATAATCCCAGAACCAAGCCATAAATGCCCTGGCTGGAAGAGTGAAGGCCTTAGGCGAAGCCGAGTCTTTAACACCCAGCCAGGCATTATTGGCCAGTAATGCCCTGTTCTGAGGGGGTTATACTATTATAGGCTAATAGTGTATCTTATTTTTTACATTTTTCATAAGAAAGAAGACACTTTTGTAGTCATATTGATTTTTTTTCAGCATGATTGTCTACATACACTTTTGATTTACTGCACGTATTTATTAAAATCTATATACACAAACACACTCTGCAGCCCCCTCCTCCTCTACACCACAAAACACCACTTGAGCCCTCCCCACCCTCTACACTCACAAAACAGACACAGAATACACACACAACACCTTCAGCCCCCCTCTAACCCACAAACCCACACCTGCTTTTCTCCTCTGGTGCTCACACCCCCCTCCTCCCTACTTTGATGCGGCGTCACGTGACCCGCATAGACATTTGACGTGTGTGACTCACAATGACCCTGGGCGTCATTTGCCACCCCGCGTTGCCATGGACACGATTCCTGACCCACAGAGTCAAGGTAAGTTTAGAGTCTCAGACCTCACCGCAATCCCCCGGCATTTAATTTAAATGCCTTGGAAGAGTGCGGGCCTCCGCAATGCTGCGCCCCCCCCCCAAAAAATATTGCGCCCCCCACTATTGGCACAACCGCTGCTCTACACCCACTAAACCACCACTGCAGGCCCCTCTACAAACTCAAACACACTGCTGACAGACACACCCATACACCACAACACAACAGACTGCTGGCCCCCTCTAACACCCAAAACACACACTAGCAGCCCCCTCTTACAACACCCACAACAACCCACTAGCTCCCCCTCTACAACCCACAAACAACTGCCCCGCCTTTAAACCTACCCACTGCAGAACCACACCAACAAAAACTCTGCAGCCCCTCCTCCTCCACAAAAAAACACAGTTCAACACCACACACAACACACAAAGCACTCTGCCTGCCCCCCTCTACACCCACAAAAATACACCAACAGAACACACACCACCAACACACCCACCACACACTAATAAAAACACCTCTGCTGCTGCCCCTCACACACACACCCCCACACATACACACCCACACCCACACACACACACACACCACACACACACACACACACACACACACACACACACACACCACACACCACAACACAAACAAACGTCCGCTACGGT
>WSYH01003065.1:23269-46596 GCA_036426205.1 Ascaphus truei
ACACACACACACACACACACACACACACACACACACACACACACCGCGAGCAGGGATTTCAATAATGCCCGGAATTGAACAGCTTTAGCCTATAATTATGCTTCACAATCTGCAGTTGTCTCCATACATTTGTCAGTATTCACTACTCCAATTTACTGCACACATCATACTGACTTTTTTCCTGTGTATTTAAGTAAATTAATAGGTACTAACAGTACGATTCCTTCATCAGGACTGGTCCAAGGTTTTGGCAAATGTACAATGTTTGTGCACGCTGTGTTAGTTATAATTCCTAGTTGGGGTCTGACGGACCTTCTAGGGATTAGTGTACGGTTATTTCCTAGCTACTTTCTGCTGGCAGGAAAGGTTTGTCAGTGGTGTCTGGCACCTTGGATTTGTTTGTCGAGCGTGACCATTTGCTACATGTGAAAATTATTATTATTATAGTTTATTTGTGAAGCACCAACATATTCCGCAGTGCGGCACAATGGGGAACAAGTGATGTATATTTACATAAACAGTTACTACAAGTGAGGACAGATATGCACAAACAGATACAAATAGGTGATGGGCCCCTGCTCGTGAGAGCTTATAGCAGAGGTGGGCAACCTATTTTGTCAATGTAGCCACGGGTGTGGCGAATGAGAAGTGAAATCGCCACACCATGTAAAAATTGAGACATTAGGTCGCTCATCGAACATTTAAAACCACACGCACTGTTCGTCTGCTTCACTCACACTCAGCATACACTATCACCTCTGCTTCCGCCGTCACTCAACAGTGTATCACAGTACAGGAGCTCCTAGGCATTGTGGAATCAGGTTGTCTTCTTCTTTTCATTTTGTTATTTTGGATTGAAACTGTGGGGGATTGTGTTGTTTTGTAGAGGTTTAAAGGTTGTTTTTTGGGTTTTAAAACCGTTTTTTGGTTTTTCAACCAGGGACAGCGATGGTTTTTTCACCCCAGCACAAGCTGCACTTTGGCTGGCTGGAAACTGTACTTCCAACCCCTCTCCCTCCCCAAACACTGGTTGTTTTACTGGTTGTTTTCTTCTAATTTCATTTTTTTTTTCTTAAGCCTGATTCCTCTTTTCTCACCTGCAATTAAGCTCTGTGTCTTTTCTTTAAAGACTTATAAATTGTGTGTGCTTATTGCAACAGAGAGAGAGAGAGTAATGGGAAAGGAGGAAAACTACAGCGTTTTTAAAAGCTGTCTTTTTTTCCCCCTCCTTTGCAGAGAGGTTAATTGGTTCTAAAGGACAGTTCCTCTTTGCAACCTTTCTCTTAAACATTACCTCCTCCCCTGACTAAAGGCTTAATATTATCATCCTAAGGCGGTAGGAGTATGTGTAGCAACGGGGACCACACCCGGATCCAGGACACCAAAAACTGTGGCCCCTAGGAGCAACACTATTAGTCACACGCCCTAGGCCTGGTCCTTCCATTGCCCTGGCCACGCCTCCCCCAGCGCCTTTAGCAGCGTGGCCCTGCGGCCCCAGTTCACAAACATGGGTGCAGATCAACGCTGCAGGCGTCGACCCCAGCACAACACATGCTGGGGCCACGCCCGTGTGAGCAGGAAGCTTGGGTGAGATGCCCAATGTCACCTGCCTGAACATGGAGATTTATGTAAGGGTTGGCAGACCGTTGTGGGTCCCTCTGCTGTGGTGGCGGCCAGCAAGATGTATGGGAGGGGCATTTTCTTCCTCCGTACGCTGGCTGCCACCCACCACCTGGTGCAGAAAGGCATCAATGTAGGGGGGATCTACATCCATATAAACCCATGGAGGGGTTAGGCACAAAGGTCATCCTTCAATGTGCCCCCCTTCATCCCAACGCCTCTTGCAGCCGCACCTGCAAACCCTGGGAGCATTAAGTCTCCTATACACAATTATAGATCCCCGTTCATCCCTGCCCGGGAGCTAGATAGTTTCCTGATGATACCCTCGTAACCACATACGAAGGTGCAGTGTGGCCCTTGAGAGTGGAAGGATGCTTCGTTCATTCTCCACTCTCTCAGAGTATATCAGCTAAACCACAGGCCACTTTCCGGGACTATCGAACATGCTCGGGTCTAAGTTTAACAAGTGTTGCGAGAGCACGTAAAGGTCTCGGTATAGTACCCTGAGCCCTATGGGAAGCAAGACTCTGATTACCATGCTTTGAGCTCGTACGCCTAAACTAAATGATGTAAGGACTGGGTTGTCCCACAGTCAGGTTTCCAGGCTGTGTATTTAAGTAAATTAATAGGTACTAAAAGTACTTCCTTCAGTCAGGACTGGTCCAAGGGTTTTGGCAAATGTGCAATGTTTGTGCACGCTGTGTTAGTTATAATTCCTAGTTGGGTCTGACGGACCTTCTAGGGATTAGTAGTACGGTTATTTCCTAGCGAGCACAAACAAATCAATACAAACCAAATACTTTATGTTGGGTGTGCACAGGATCTGGGCAGTGTGAGCCCTAAGGATGAAAAACGAGAGAGTGGAATATAAAGGGTACGGTAGCGGCAGATGAGGAGAGCAGGGAGCCCCACGCCTCCACCCCTGCCATCAGTGCGGAGTGTGGGAGAAGAAAGGCCACCATAAGAGAGGGCAGCTTCCAGAGCAGATCAGAAGACTGAGTGGGCCGTCTCGTTAAAGCAAATAGAAGCAGAGAGTGAGAGAAAAAGAAGTCATGTACAGAGAGAACTTGTTGAAGAAGAGCGTGCATTCCAAAGGGCACAGGAGAAGGAGAAGGGGAGGAGGGTGACGGGATGGGTATGAGGTTAGAGGGATTAACATCCAAGGAGTAGGATTGTTATTGGAAGGCGAGGACAGAGCACACAGAAATAAGGCAGGGAACAGATGGGAGAGATATCCCCAAGCGAGGAGAAGCATGGATAGAAAGAGATTTGTGAGGCTGATTTGTAGGGGTGGTTTAGTGCAGGGGATATAGCTGTGTGGTGTTAGAGGGCACAGGTAAGAAAGGAGTTCATGCGAACGGAGAATTGGCGAAGGAAGGAGAGATGGAGTATTGAAATAGAGTAGAGACATGAGGCTCGTAGAAGAGGTGCGTATTTTGAAAAGAAGTGAGGTCAAAGCAAATAAAAACAGTAGTGGCGACATGGCAGCAATAGTTTAGAGTGCCAAGAAATAAGTCTGGGATAGATAATGTCCTCCTTTCCATTGCCGTTCAAAATCCAGGAATCAGGCCAGTAGGTGTTGTCCACTTGTTTCACTCCTGTTGATCTCCCTGTTCAACTCCACACTGTATTCTTCTTAAAAACATGCTACTTTACTGAATGCTGCGTGCCCCTGCATCTGCGCTTCCCCATTATGGATCTAGCTATATAGGTCTTACAAGTCACCTGACTGAATTAATTCAGCTCAATTAGCACATGTGACGCCCATTTAAACTATTGTAAATCTTTAAGCAGGGTGTAGTCCTGTCTAAACAAAACAGTGTTTCATGGCGTAAAGTTAAAACAGTTAATATGTGCAAATGACCCCATGTTTAGCACTGAAAAACACATAATACTGTAACTCCAAGTAGAAGATTCTCCATCCAGATCAGCAGACTCTTTGTAGACCCTCATAGAAGAACCACAAATGCAAGGATATAGTGCATTAACATTTACTTTAAGATGACAAACAACACAGAGAGGATGGTACCACACTCACACTCTCCCCGCTGGTAAGTAACAAGAAGTGACTTCGGGGCGCACTTCAACCTTCTCCTTAGATAACAGCACCCGATCGACCGTTCCACTTCAGTCAGAACAGACCGCAATTGCCTCTGCCAACGTCTCTCATCCCAGTGGGGGCACTCTGCCGCCGCGTCACGGCCGTCGCAGGCAGTCTCCTTCCAATCGGGCTTTCAAAGATGGGGTACAGTGGCCCCAAGCATCAAAAAAGGCCCTGTGTCCTGTCTAGGTGTTACAAGTTGTAATGTAGTCAAATGGACACTTAAGGGGTGATGGTAATACTGCGATAACAACGCATCTCCCAATCGGCACACTGTCTGATGTTATCGCGATATTACATAATTCTGTATAATTGCACACCCTAGTGGAAAGCTAAGGGCGGAATCACTAAGCTCCCACTCAGGGCATTGCTCCCGATCAGCATTACATGCCATCAATTCCATGACCGACCCTGCATGTGTAACCTCGCCTTAGTGGACAGACAAAAGATGATATTAGACAAGTGGGAAGGCAAGGAAACGGATCCAAGGCGAGAAGAGAGGAGGATCAGGGAGAAATAAGATTTTGTAAGAAGGATGGGCAACCAGGAGAGAGCAAAGGGTCATAGGACACCAGTGAGTAGTGCAAGTAAGAAATAATGTGCAGCTTCTTATTCTATTTCCCATAACCAAAAGACTTCAGATAATTTTAAAGTGTTTATTTTATGGAACAGTGTGTTTTAAAACATATGCTTGTGCCACAGTACTATGAGCTGCGACTTTGAGACAATTTTATTATTTATTTTATAAAATATTTTACCAGGAAGTAATATATTGAGAGTTACCTCTCTTTTTCAAGTATGTCCTGAGCCAAGAGTTTAAGACAAATATACATGTTTACAAATACAATGCCACTGTGTCTACTCATACAGCGGGGATCAAAAGCCATAGAGGAATTCTGAGGTGTCAAAACCATTTGACAGGAGGGAGAAGTCAATTACCCCCAAGTCCTCAGATGAGTGGACGCCCTTGCATTTCCATTTGCGCCACCCACAACTGTCCGGATGCCTGTCTCCGTGGGTGTCATAGAAACCAAGGGCCAGAGATGCCAAATTGCACATGACCCTTTGTTCATTTAGATTTCCAGGTAACCCTGTTGTTTTCTACTTGCTTGTCTCGGATTGGATGCGGAGAAATTTCTCTCACTCTGATAGGGGCATGTATTCTGTGAATGAAAGTCAGAGGTATTATAACCCCTTGCACCCATCAGATAGGAAGTTCTCCAAGTGTTCTCCAAGGTCCTCATAGTTTTCCAGTCCTCTAAGATTCTCAGATTCTAAGTGTCCAATATCAAGTCTCCAGCAGAAAAGGGCCGCTTCAGCGAAAGCTGCCTGGAATATTTTCTGTCCTGTTTTTGCAACTGTTATCAGGGTGGAGATTTTCCTGCAATTAGAGAGCTAGGGTGTTACCACCACCTTCCCAAGTAGTGTGCTTTTTTTGCTGTAGTTTGTGTAACATGGTGTGTTTGCCTTTTCCTGTGAATAAATGTACAATTTATTTCATTAACTCGTTTTGCTCAATGCATGATCTTGGTAAAAGGTTTAAATTGCCTGGTCTCCCGTGACAGATGATGTAGTTTATTTTATATTTGTGATGTCATCGCAGGTCACCACAATATCTCTCTCCCTGAACTGAATCTTCACACGTGGATATAGGGGGCAAAAGTGATTGCCAGTGTAACATCCAGCACTGTAACATCCAGCACTCGGCAGTGCAGTCCAGCAGTCATACTTGTCATAGGAATGCACACAGGGTACCAACCCCCCAAGGAAAACGTTAGACCAATTACTAGCTACAGGAACCTTTCAAATCCCATCTCTCACCCCGCTCAATTAGAAGCACCCTGCTAAATCGATTCTCTCTCCGATGGCATTTCTTATCACCGTTGTCACCCTTGTCATCTTATTATTTTTCTTCCTCTTCATTATAATCTACATGCCTCCTACTTATACAACAAGGTGTAGGTGATACACTGAGTCTCAACGGCACTTCAAGATCAGACCTTTAAGACAAAAGCTTGCTTCTGGTCCGCCTTACCTAAGATCTTACAATCAAAATAGTGACAGGTAAACCGAGGTGAGTCCCTTCCGGTTGGCTCCATGTTTATAGTGATAGTGTTTTGAATAGTTATACTTAACTCCTTTGTAACCAGAGAAGCCTGCAATGCAAAAGAATGTGAAAGAGTTGTACAGATCCATGGCTTTGGTCAATGTGAGTTAGAGAAAAGAATTCTGGCTGCCATATTACCCTCACCCTTGATTCATACACAGATTAGGAAGTCTATAGAGATACTGCAAAGACGCAAGAGGAGCCCTCTGCTGCTATCCTGACTCTACCTAGACCGGGCACAGGACCTCCCTGTAAGTACATCATAGGTCATTCAAATATTTGCACAATTTGCACCTGATCCATATGGCAACCTAATGGAGGTTTTTTAAGATTTAGAAGTGGCAGCCAATGCAGTAGAGCACTACAGTAGTTGGGTAACCATACATAGAATAGGTCCTTCTATAGAATGTCACCCACTGGTTAATTGTTGCACTAGTCCTTTGATCGGAAGATCCCTCTGACTAAAGATGTTGTACGCGCACAGACATGTTTATGTTGACTGACGTTGAGCTATCCCTTTACCTGCTTAATATAAGATATAATATTACGTGAACTTTATTTAACTTTTTTAATATCAGAATATGAACGAAAGTCATACAGAAGAAAAAAGGGGGTCCTATGAGAGCTTCAAGGAGACATTCATTTAAAGATGTAAAGGTTCTTTTAAAGTGCACTTTTTAATTTTTGAGAATATTTCTGCACCATAATATACAGAAGTGTCTGTTTTGTCCTCTATTTTTCATCTTGCTCACCAATTTCTACCACTCTAATTTTGTATTTAAAAAAACAATGAGCCCAGGACGGAAGTTGACATGGCTGCTAAACTCCTCCTTTTTTGTGACACCGCTAAACAGCATAAGACTGTTTCTGTGATGAGTTTCTCTGAGGTCTGCTGATAATAGCGCTGTGATGCCTGCTATGGGTTGAGCAATGAGAAATAACAGCAAGTTGCCGTGAGAACCCTTACTGCAGGCATTGCGCCTTTTCATTTAAATCAAATTAAAAAACGCTCGTAAAAATGACTTTGACAATCTGATGTAAAAGGAATCACATTGAGCTCATTTTCAGATTTTGGTCATAATTTGGGGGAACTTCACAGTTAAGAAAATATGATCACAAAACAACTAACACATTGACAGATTTCCAACTCCAAGTATTCCGTGATATTACTTTACATACAGAGGATATACAACCCCATAGTCTATTAAACTGAGACTCATACAGTCAGATCGGATCAAGCAGTTTAGAAATGTGGCATGATGTATTGTTTTTGTCCCATCAGTTAAAGAAAGTAATAAAGGAACCACAAACCCCATGGTGCAGCTGTCCATACAAGACATCACACCCAGGAGAGCAAGGTAAATAACCTGAGGGGAAGGCGTGAGACAAGAGGGGAGAAGGGCCTCTGGCTGTACAGGGACCATGTGTTCTATCTGCATGAGAAGGAGGAGCACACAACAGCTTGCTGTATTGGGGCAAAGCAGGTTCAGGGGGGGAGGGGGCAGACGTAGGTGGGGACAGGAATGTTGTTCATGGAGAGGGAGAGACCGTCCATATTACAGGCCGGCAAAATGTAAACTTAATAATGCAACTGCTATCCGTTAGCACCTCTCTATCCACCATCACCAACAGCGCGGCAACCAAACATATCACACCCGCCAACAACTTGATAAGACGCTCACACGCGAGTCCTGCACATCCACTTTACCATCCTACTTACCAAATTGTATGGGAGCTGCATGTCTAACTATTTACGCCATACATGACCATGGCCTCTTGCAACACACTCCATAACACACTCCTACTGTCTGTAGTTCTTCACTACCACTATGTAACTTTGGACGGGACTCTCTTTCGAAATGTCACTTTATTCTGAAGTGCTTATTCCCATTGGTGTTATATATGTCATTGTATTAACTGCTGTGATATACATAGAGTGCGCTATATAAATAAAGACATCCATCCATATATCACACTTCTTGAGAAAAATCATCACCCTTAGTTGACGTCCTGGGAAAATTATTACGTATTTTATTATATTAATAAGACGTAGTCGTGTAAGGCTGAGTCCGAGGTGCACGTGGGTCGGAACGCCTGGAGGCACGTGCACCAGTAAAAGCCACGATCTGATGGGACGCGAGGGGGAACGCGGCCATGACCGGGGGGGCAGCAATGACGGGGGGGCGCTACCATTGGTTGCTAATCTAGCTCACATTTTATTAATATTTAGCACACAATACTTAATTTGGCGACATTTCCAAATTTGCACACAAACTTTGCATATCGCACCAATTCAGTAACTAAAAAATGTCTGATCAATATTGTGAAATGTGCCTGTGAAAACTTTGCGATATTTGCTCGGAAACTGTATTGATGCACTGTAATGAATAGCCCCACAATGTCACTAGGTTGGTTTTGGTCCTGTATGGACTGTTTGTGCAGAACTAAAGGGGAAAGTGGCCTCAACCCATCCAATCAACTAACAAAGCAATGGTATAGACATGTTAACCATTAAGGAAATGTTTCCTTTTTTGGCACCCCGAAATTAATGTGCCATTTTGGGTAGGTTTTTTTTTTCCTAAACCAAGACGATCATTACTGCCTCAAAAATCAATTTTCTCAAGGTAATATCTTTATGATGTATTTCTCAATATAATTCGGCATCGTCCTAGAACCCTTGAATATTCCTACAATAGTTAAGTAATAATCCCAAAGACCAACCATAATAATGCCCTGGCTGGAAGAGTGAAGGCCTTAGGCGAAGCCGAGGCGCTTTAACAACCCCCAGGGCATTATGGGCCAGTAATGCCCTGTTCTGAGGGGGTTATACTTTTATAGGCTAAATGTAGGCTTATTTTTTTACATTTTTCATAAGAAAGATAGACACTTTTGTAGTCATATTGATTTTTTTTTCAGCATGATTGTCTACATAACTTTTGATTTACTGCACGTATTTATTAAAATCTATATACCAAACCCACTCTGCAGCCCCCCTCCTCCTCTACACCACAAAACACACTCTAAGCCCTCCCCCACCCTCTACACTCACAAACAGACCAGAAGACACCAACACACCACTTCAGCCCCCCTCTAAACCCACAAACACCACCTTTGCTTTTCTCCTCTGGTGCTCAACCCCCTCCTCCCTACTTTGATGCGGCGTCACGTGACCCCATCGACATTTGACGTGTGTGACTCACATGACCCTGGGCGTCATTTGCCACCGCGTGGGCCATGGACACGATTCCCTGACGCCACAGAGTCAAGGTAAGTTTAGAGTCGAAGACCTCCCCAATCCCCGCGCATTTAATTTAAAATGCCTTGGGGAAGATGCGGGCCTCCGCAATGCTGCGCCCCCCCCCCAAAAATATTGCGCCCCCCACTTGTCACAAACCACAATAAAGTCCCCTGCCCCCTGCCCCCTATGCCCCCTCTACCCCACCACACCCCCTCCCAGCTCCCGCCCCATACAACCACAACAAAACAGACTGCTGCCCCCTCTACAACCCATAAACACACACTAGCAGCCCCCCTCTACAACACCCCACAAAACCCCACACCTGCAAGCCGCCCGCTTAAACCTAAACACTGCAGACACACACCAACAAAAACTCTGCAGCCCTCCTCCACCCACAAAAAAACACAGTTCAGACACACACACCAACAACAAAGCACTCTCGCTGCCCCCCTCTACACCCCACAAAATACCACACCAACAGAACACACACGCAGACACACACACAACTAATGAAACACTCTGCTGCCCCCTCCCTCACACCACCACAAATAACCACACACCAACAAACACACACACACACACACACTAATGAAACACTCTGCTGCCCCCTCTACCACCCAAAATACACACACACCAACAAACACACACACACACTAATAAAACACTCTGCTGGGCCCCTTCACACACACCACACACACACACCCATACACACACACACACACCACACACACACCACACACACACATCACACACACACACAAACACACACCACAACACACACACACACACACACCAGCATTTCAATAATGCCCGGAATTGAACAGCTTTAGCCTATAATTATGCTTCACAATCTGCAGTTGTCTCTCATACATTTTCGTAATCACTACTCTACCCAATTTACTGACACAATCATACTGACTTTCTTCTGTGTATTTAAGTAAATTATAGTACTAAAAGTACTTCCTTCAGTCAGGACTGGTCCAAGGGTTTTGGCAAATGTACAATGTTTGTGCACGCTGTGTTAGTTATAATTCCTAGTTGGGTCTGACGGACCTTCTAGGGATTAGTAGTGAGTACGGTTATTTCCTAGCTACTTGCTGCTGGCAAGGAAAGGTTTGTCAGTGTGTCTGGCACCTTGGATTGTTTGTCGAGCGTGACCATTTGCTACATTGTGAAAATTATTATTATTATAGTTTATTTGTGAAGCACCAACATATACCGGCAGTGCGGCACAATGGGGAACAGAGTGATGTATATTACATAAACAGTTACATACAAGTGAGGACAGATATGCACAAACAGATACAAATAGGTGATGGGGCCCCTGCTCGTGAGAGCTTATAGCAGAGGTGGGCAACCTATTTTTCAATGTAGCCACGGGTGTGGCGAATGAGAAGTGAAATCGCCACACCATGTAAAAATTGAGACATTAGGTCTGGTGGGGGGGTGAGAGAGGGAGGGATGATGGTTAGAGAGAGGGGGGAGAGGGGGAGAGAGGGGGGGCGGGGGAGAGGGGTGAGAGAGAGGGTGAAGGGTTAAGAAAGAGATTGGTGGAGGAGATTGGAGAGAGAGATGGAGCAAGAGATTTGTGGGGATGGGGTAGAGAGGGTGGAGGGGGTAAGAGGGAAAGAGGAGTGGAAAGGTAAGAAAGAGAGGGGTGGAGAGAATGAGAGAGAGAAGGTTGGAAGGGGCGAGAGAGGGGTGGAGAAGGGTGTGAGATAGAGGTGGAGGAGGGTGAGAGGATGAAGAGGGAATGAACGGAGGTGAGAGGATGAAAAAGGGTGAGGGAAAGCGAATGAGGGGGGGGGGGGAGGAGGGGGGGGGGGGGGGGGGGGGAAAGGATGGGGGGGAGGGGGAGAGAGAGGATTGTGTCAGGTGAGGGGTACATGGTTGAAGGTTCACCTAGGGTTCCAAATAGCATTTCACCGGCCCAGAATACACATTAAATAAAAAAAGATCAATCACACAGACAAAAATGTGGGGTATGGGAGAAATTGGAGGGACTACAAACAGTAGTGGCAGAAGTATGTGCACAAATGCTTGTAGTTTCAGAAATAAAATCTCAGAACTAATTCCAATGACAAGTCATGATTTGCATATTGTAGCTATTATTGAATATTCATGCGATGAGGCACTGTGTCACAGCTACACCAACCTTTTTAGGAGAGAGTAGGAAAGAATGGGGATAGGCCTTGTCATTTTTGTGAAGAATAACATAAAAAGCCGCCTTAACACAAGGAACTGGAGAAAAGACAGATACTTTGGGTAACCATAGAAACAGGTGAATAAATGGTTGTTTTTTTACACTAGGGTGACCTCCAGACCTCCAGAACAGGGTGAAGAATTGTACAGGTTTTTATTTCTTTAAACTTGGATTTTTTTTTTTTTCAACAATAAAATGTGTGGGAAGGGGGTTACAGAACTCGAAAAGAAGAGGCGGAGGGTCAAGGAATTTACAGACAAGTGTTGCCAATTAAAACACAGCAAATGCAAATATGTCAATAACAAATTGATGACAGGGATAGGAAAAAAATATAAATAAAAAAATATGCAGAATACCTGGCTTCACTATTCATCTGACTTAGACTTAGTTCCAATATCTAGTTTTACCGTCAGGCATGGCATATAATGCTATGTGAATGTTCCCTTGATGGTGACCAGCTAGGTTCCCCTTTGTTTGAAGTATAGATCTGGTTATGCTTAAATTGATATAAGAAGGGAAAAGGGGAGGGAGAGGACGGCTCTGCTCAGCTTCTAACTTACTGGAGTTGTGCTATCTAGTATAATTATATTGGATATCACAAGAGAGAAAGGAAAGAATCCCTGCTGATGCACACACCTCCACAAATAATCAAAATAATGACATTTTATTGATATACTCTGAAAACATAAACTGATTAAAACCTCTAAATGTAGCGCTTAGCTGTATAAAACTTAATGCGTATCAAATTGTGTACAATGTATACATGTCCTCCTCCATTATATTGCTCTAAGATATAATCTATAATGGGTGTTGTACACTTGGACGCATAGAAGAGAGTTACGTGGATATAATAACCCAATTATGCTTAAATTACCAATGTGTCTCCTCCCAAATCTTCAGAAAACGTATGGAAAGTGTCATTTTGTAACTCAGGCAGAGTTTTAATAGCATATAAAGGGGATGAGACTGCTCACTCACACCACATAAATCCAAAAAGAACAATAGTGGAAATACAGTTTGAGCAGGTGCTAGGGTTTTAATAGATAATACTATGGGAAAGAAGGGATTTGGGGGGATGGGAAAGGTGATACTCCTGCATCAGCTTAGTACGTTTGGATATAGACTGAGATGCAATAGGGACAATAGACATATAACAATAAAGAAAGGTCCCTATAGAATGAACTCACTGTCTAATGAATAATGTATTGAATTAAGTAAAATATAATCTTTTATTTGTATTAATTAAAAATGATGGAAATAGGATTGGCAGTAATAAATCCATGACCAGCCCCAATAGACAACACACTAATTATAAACACACAAAAGTAGCAGTATGTAACTAAATTAATTATAGTCCCTAGTTGATAACATATATTGAAACACTGTAGAGCAGAGGTGGGCAACCTATTTTTCAATGTAGACACAGGTGTGGCGAATGAGAAGTGAAAATCGCCACACCCTGTAAAAATTGAGAAATTAGGTTGCTCAATCGAACATTTAAAACAACACACTGTTTGTCTGCTTCACTCACCTCAACACTATCACGTGCTGCTGCTTCCCTCAGAAGTGTATGTACAGAGCTCCTAGGCATTGTGGAATCAGGTTGTATTCTTCTTTTCATTTGTGTTATTTTGGAGTGAAACTGTGGGGGATTGTGTGTTTTGTAGAGGTTTAAAGGTTGTTTTTGGGGTTTTAAAAACCGTTTTTGGTTTTTCACCCAGGGACTGCAGTGGTTTTTCAACCCAGCACAAGCTGCACTTTGGCTGGCTGGAAACTGTAGCTTTCAACACCTCTCCCCTCCCCAAACACTGGTTGTTTTACTGGTTGTTTTACTTCTAATTTCACTTTTTGTTCTTAAGCCTGATTCCTCTTTTCTCACCTGCAATTAGGAGCTCTGTGTCTTTTCTTTAAAGACTTATAAATTGTGTGGCTTATTGCAACAGAGAGAAAGAGTAATAAGGGGAAAAGGAGGAAAACTATAGCAGGGTTTAAAAGCTGTCTTTCCCCCCTCCCTTTGCAGAGAAGTTAATTGGTTCTTAAAAGGACAGTTCCTTTTGCACCTTTTCTCTCTAAACATTACCTCCTCCCCTGAGTAAAAGGCTTAATATTATCATGCCTAAAGGAGGTAGGAGTAGTGTGGCAACGGGGACCACACCCGGATACAGGACACCAAAAACTGTGGCCCCTAGGAGCAACACTCTTAGTCATAGCCCTAGGCCTGGTCCTTCCAGTGCCCTGGCCATGCCTCCCCCAGCGCCTGTCAGCAGCGTGGCCCCTGCGGCCCCAGTTCAAACATGGGCGCAGATAACAGCTGCAGGCGTCGACCCCAGCGACAACAATGCTGGGGCCACGCCCGGTGTGAGCAGGAAGCTTGGGGTGAGATGCCCAATGTCACCTGGCCTGAACATGGAGATTTATGTAAGGGCTGTGGCAGACGTTGTGGGTCCCTCTGCTGTGGTGGCGGCCAGCAAGATGTATGGGAGGGGCATTTTCTTCCTCCGTACGCTGGCTGCCACCCACACCATGGTGCAGAAAGGCATCAATGTAGGGGGGATCTACATCCCTATAGAACCCATGGAGGGGTTAGGCACAAAGGTCATCCTTTCAAATGTGCCCCCCTTCATCCCAGACAGCCTCTTGCGGCCGCACCTGCAAACCCTGGGAGACATTAAGTCTCCTATAACAAAATTGCCTTTGGGCTGCAGGGATAGGGCGCTGAGGCATGTGCTCTCATTTAGACGGCAGGTACAACTGCTGCTGCCGGGGAGCACAGAATCTGTGGAGGGTTCCTTTAGGGTGCCCTACGAGGGCATTCAATATATTTTTTTCTATGGCATGGAGGGGGTTAGGTGTTATCTGTGCAAGGTGCTGGGGCACACTCGTAGGAGTTGCCCCAAAGGGAACAGGAATCCCACCTCCGCTCCTGCACCCGCCTCTCCCTCTGCCAAGACACCCAGTACCGCTGTGCCTACCACAGCGGGGCCCTCGAGAGCCCAGGTCCCCCCTGGGACCGTAGGAGATGTCGCTGCCCCATCTCGGGCGGTGACATCTGCACCTCTCCCAAAAGAACGAGGGAGATGGTAAAGCCCTCGAGGGCCCAGGTCCCCCGTGGGACCGCAGAAGATGTCGCTGCCCCATCATGGGCCATCTCAGGCGGTGACATCTGAACCTCTCCCTAAAGATCAGAGGGAGAAGGTAAAAGCCACCCCACAACAGTCACCCTCTGTTGTCGCTGTCCCCCCCAAGAACACCTTACCCCCATTGTAAGCACCTTACAGGGTGCGGGGGAGCAGGAGGAAGCTCCTGCTGGGGAGGCAGCGGCACCCTCTCCTGGGGAATCAATCCCCAGGAAAGGCAAATTTAAAAAACAAAACAAGAGGGCGTTTGAGGAGGTCGAGAAGGGTGAACCGGATTACGTTCACCTGCGGATGTCTCCTAAAGGGAACGGAACATCAGTTCCGCACGAGGTGGCTCCATCCGTCCCACTGGTTGGGATTGATCAGTGTGAGCCGGATCTCATAAATGAACAGCCCCCCCCCCCCCCCCCCTCGAAGATCTGGAGGGAATGCAAGAGGAGGTACCCGACATCTCTGGGGTGGAAGGCCAAGGTGCTCAACAGCATGAGGCCTTACCCCTAGAAATAGATGTTGGGGAGCCTCCCAACGCCCCTCTGGGTTGGAGAGAATCCCCCGAAGACTTGTGTTTCGGTGAATTTACCCCACCGGACACAGAAAAGATACCTGTCTTCGGGGACCCGGGGGTTGACCGGAATCCCCTTCCGGTTGTACCGCCTTCGGATGACGCAACTAAGGAAAAAAAGACCCGGTTTGCGTCACCTGAGGAAGGAGATGGGCTAGGACTGACCCCCGTGGGTGGGGGTTTGGAGGGTGTTTTGGTGAGCACTTCCGATTACATCTGGGAGTTGTCTGACCTGAACCCTCTTAGTGCGGAGTTTTGGGCAGGCACTTTATTGGAAGTGAATGCTGGGATAGACCCTCCCTTTGAGGTCCTTGCTAATGAGTGCCCTCCCATGGTGGGTGAGTGCCCTCCCGCAGATGGTGAGGGCCCTCCCACGGATGGTGAGGGCCCTCCCACGGATGGTGAGGGCCGTCCCGCGGATGTTGAGGGCCCTCCCGCGGGTGGAGAGAGCCCTCCCGCAGATGGTGGGGGCCCTCCCGCGGATGGTGAGGGCCCTCCCGCGGTTGGTGAGTGCCCTCCCGCAGGTGATGCGAACACCCGTGGCATGTGTGTTTCTGTGGCCCCCGAGGACTCTCGGGAGACTACTGCCTCTGCCATGTCGCCACCAGCTGCCCCTGAACATCCTGACTCGGGGATAGAGGTGGAGAGCACAGTGGACCCCCTCGTGGAAACACCGAGGAGGGGATCCAATCTAGGGCTGAGAGAGGCCCTCTGCAGAGAAGGACGGGGGTCTTGAATTCTCCAGCCAAGAGGAGCCTGGGAGTTGGGGCTCAGAGGGGAGTCCTCTGGCACCATGGAGTCGGTGGACTCCTCGATCTCCGTTATCCCTGCCCGGTAGATAGTTTCCTGGATGATACCCTCTGTAGACACGGACATACGAAGGTGCAGTTGGCCCTTGAGAGGTGGAAGGATGCTTCGGTCATTCTCCACTCTCTCAGAGTATATATCAAGGCTAACCACAAGGCCAAACTTTCCGGGACTATCGAACATGCTCGGGTCCCCAGCAACAACAATGCTGGGGCCACGCCCGGTGTGAGCAGGAAGCTTGGGGTGAGATGCCCAATGTCACCTGGCCTGAACATGGAGATCTATGTAAGGGCTGTGGCAGACGTTGTGGGGCCCTCTGCTGTGGTGGCGGCCAGCAAGATGTATGGGAGGGGCATTTTCTTCCTCCGTACGCTGGCTGCCACCCACACCCTGGTGCAGAAAGGCATCAATGTAGGGTGGATCTACATCCCTATAGAACCCATGGAGGGGTTAGGCACAAAGGTCATCCTTTCAAATGTGCCCCCCTTCATCCCAGACAGCCTCTTGCAGCCGCACCTGCAAACCCTGGGAGACATTAAGTCTCCTATAACCAAATTGCCTATGGGCTGCAGGAATAGGGCGCTGAGGCATGTGCTCTCATTTAGGCGGCAGGTACAACTGGTGCTGCTGGGGAGCACAGAATCTGTGGAGGGTTCCTTTAGGGTGCCCTACGAGGGCATTCAATATATTTTTTCTATGGCACGGAGGGGGTTAGGTGTTATCTGTGCAAGGAGCTGGGGCACACTCGTAGGAGTTGCCCCAAAGGGAACAGGAATCCCACCTCAGCTCCTGCACACACCCCTCCCTCTGCCAAGACACCCGGTACCGCTGTGCCTACCACAGCGGGGCTCTCGAGAGCCCAGGTCCCCCCTGGGACCGTAGGAGATGTCGCTGCCCCATCTCGGGCGGTGACGTCTGCACCTCTCCCAAAAGAACAGAGGGAGAAGGTAAAGCCCTCGAGGGCCCAGGTCCCCCCTGGGACCGCAGAAGATGTCGCTGCCCCATCTCGGGCGGCGACATCTGCACCTCTACCTAAAGATCAGAGAGAGAATGTAAAAGTCACCCCACAACAGTCATCCTCTGTTGTCGCTGTACCCCCCCAAGAACAGCTTACCCCCATTGTAAGCACCGCACAGGGTGCGGGGGAGCAGGAGGAAGCTCCTGCTGGGGAGGCAGCGGCACCCTCTCCTGGGGAATCAATCCCCAGGAAGAGCAAATTTAAAAATAAAAACAAGAGGGCGTTTGAGGAGGTCGAGAAGGGTGAAACGGATTACGTTCACCCGCGGATGTCTTCAAAAGGGAACGCAACATCGTTTCCGCACAAGGTGGCTCCATCCGGCCCACTGGTTGAGATTAATCAGTGTGAGCCGGATCCCATAAATGAACAGCCCCCCCCCCTCGAAGATCTGGAGGGAATGCAAGAGGCGGTTCCCGACGTCTCTGGGGTGGAAGGCCAAAGTGCTCAACAGCATGAGGCCTTACCCCTAGAGATAGACGTTGGGGAGCCTCCCAACGCCCCTCTGGGTTGGAGAGCATCCCCCGGAGACTTGTGTTTCGGTGAATTTACCCCACCGGACACAAAAAAGATACCTGTCTTTGGGGACCCGGGGGTCGACCGGGATCCCCTTCTGGTTGTACCACCTTCGGGTGACGCACATAGGAATAAAAGGCCCCGGTTTGCATCACCAGAGGAAGGAGATGGGTTAGGGCTGACACCAGTTGGTGGGGGTTTGGAGGGTGTTTTGGTGAGCACTTCCGATTACATCTGGGAGTTGTCTGAACTGAACCCTCTTAGTGCGGAGTTTTGGGCAGGCACTTTATTGGGAGTGAATGCCCTCCTACGGTTGGTAAGTGCCCTCCCGCGGATGGTGAGGGCCCTCCCGCGGTTGGTGAGTGCCCTCCCGCAAGTGATGCGAACACCCATGGCATGCCATTCATCTGTATGGCGCTTGAGGAAAATAGTAGGGCATTGTGTGCTTCTGTGGCCCCCGAGGACTCTCGGGAGACCACTGCCTCTGCCATGTTGCCACCAGCTGCCCCTGAACATCCTGACTCGGGGATGGAGGTGGAGAGCACAGTGGACCCCCTCGCGGAAACACCGAGGAGGGGATCCAATCTAGGACTGAGAGAGGCCCCCGCAGAGAAGGACGGGGTTCTTGAATTCTCCAGCCAAGAGGAGCCTGGGGAGTTGGGGCTCAGAGGGGAGTCCTCTGGCACCATGGAGTCGGTGGACTCCTCGATCCCCGTTATTCCTGCCCGGGAGCTAGATAGCTTCCTGGATGATACCCTCTGTAGACACGGACATACGAAGGTGCAGTTGGCCCTTGAGAGGTGGAAGGATGCTTCGGTCATTCTCCACTCTCTCAGAGTATATATGAAGGCTAACCACAAGGCCAAACTTTCCGGGACTATCGAACATGCTCGGGTCCTAAAGTTTAACAAAGTGTTGCGAGAGCACGTAAAGGCTTCTCGGGGTATAGTACCCTGAGCGCCTATGGGAAGCAAGACTCTTGATTACCAATGGCTTTGAGCTTCGGTACGCTAAACGTAAATGGATGTAAGGACGGGTTTCGCAGGTTCTCCTCGCCGAGCCCCTGCTGTATAATCCGGCAGTGGGGGCTCGGATGTTGGATTCACCCTCTATTTGCCGCCGGCTAATCCTGGCGCAGGTGACCAGAGTCGGGGATCTCCTGGACTTTGAGCGGCGGGACTGGGTAGGAGCAGAGGAGCTCGCGCCCCGTATGGGTCTGCTTACTGCCCGCGTGCCTCGTCGTTTGATCCAGGAGATTAAAGATGCCATCCACCCCGACTCACGCACCTTCATCGAGGGGGTTTTGCAGACCGGAGAGCCTTGTCAACCTATCAACTTCAGCTCTCCGAATTTTTGCGTAGAACCCAAACCAAGGCAACCCCCTCGAGTTCCTATCTCCCCAAACCTCAGCAGGTTGGGGGATATGTCCCCAGCATGTTTTCGCGGCATGCCGAGGAAAGTCCTGTATTCTCTGGTGCTCCACATAGTGCACTACCTCGCCCTTGTCACCCGCCCAGATACCATCTGGAGGCGGGTATTTTTTGGGAACGAGGGCGAGAGACCCCGGTGGAGAGAGCTCTATTCAGCTTTGGTTCCCCGTCCCGCCGGGGATTTGAGTTGGAGGGTCCTCCACGGTGCACTGAGCACAGGAGAGTATTTGGCACACTTCACGGACTCCCCCGCCGCCTGTCCTTTCTGTGGCGAGCGGGAGTCTGTATTTCACATTTATTTGAGTTGCGCCAGACTGCAGCCCCTCTTGTCCTTCTTGAGGAGCCTTCTCCTGCAGTTCTGGTTAAACTTCTCTCCTCATCATTTTATTTTTGGGTGCCCAGTGTCCCGAGACAATAAGCCTAGGGATCTCCTAGTTAACCTGCTCCTGGCAGTGGCTAAGGTAGCCATTTACAAGACCAGGAAGCAGCGTTTGGAGAAGGGGGTCCCAACGAACATCGTGGCAGTGTTCCGGGCACTGGTGCACTCCCGTATTCGGGCAGAGTTCACGTACGCCGAGTCCGCTGGGACGGTTTCGGAGTTTGCCTCCCAGTGGGCGTTAGGCGGGGTGCTCTGTTCGGTATCCCCCATCAGGGGTTCTTCTGAGTTAACCCTTCTTTTTTAAGTGCATTTTTTACAGTGCACTTGCTGATTCCCTTATATATTTGTTTGACTGGTTTTTCTTTGTTCTACTTGGCAACAAGTAGAATTGCTGTTTAACTGAATTGGCCGGCTTCGCCGGCCAATCAGTATTGAACCAGATCAAAATAGGCTGCTTACCTCATCACAGCACTATCACCTGCTGCTGCTTCCCTCAGAAGTGTATGTACAGAGCTCCTAGGCATTGTGGAATCAGGTTGTATTCTTCTTTACATTTGTGTTATTTTGGAGTGAAACTGTGGGGGATTGTGTGTTTTGCAGAGGTTTAAAGGTTGTTTTTGGGGTTTAAAAACCGTTTTGGTTTTTCACCCAGGGACTGCAGTGTTTTTCAACCCAGCAAAAGCTGCGTTTTGGCTGGCTGAAAACTGTAGTTTTCAACCCCTCTCCCCTCCCCAAACACTGGTTGTTTTACTGGCTGTTTTACTTCTAATTTCACTTTTTTTTCTTAAGCCTGATTCCTCCTTTCTCACCTGCAATTAAAGGCTCTGTGTCTTTTCTTTAAAGACTTATAAATTGTGTGGCTTATTGCAACAGAGAGAGAGAGTAATAAGGGGAAAAAAGAGGAAACTACAGCAGGGTTTAAAAGCTGTCTTTTTTCCCCCTCCCTTTGCAGAGAGGTTAATTGGTTCTTAAAAGGACAGTTCCTCTTTGCACCTTTCTCTCTAAACATTACCTCCTCCCCTGACTAAAAGGCTTAATATTATCATGCCTAAAGGAGGTAGGAGTAGTGTGGCAATGGGGACCACGCCTGGATACAGGACACCAAAAACTGTGGCCCCTAGGAGCAACACTCTTAGTCACAGCCCTAGGCCTGGTCCTTACAGTGCCCTGGCCACGCCTCCCCCAGCGCCTGTTAGCAGCGTGGCCCCTGCGGCCCCAGTTCAGACATGGGCGCAGATAACAGCTGCAGGTGTCGACCCCAGCAACAACAATGCTGGGGCCACGCCCGGTGTGAGCAGGAAGCTTGGGGTGAGATGCCCAATGTCACCTGGCCTGAACATGGAGATTTATGTAAGGGCTGTGGCAGACGTTGTGGGTCCCTCTGCTGTGGTGGCGGCCAGCAAGATGTATGGGAGGGGCATTTTCTTCCTCCGTACGCTGGCTGCCACCCACACCCTGGTACAGAAAAGCATCAATGTAGGGGGGATCTACTATAGAACCCATGGAGGGGTTAGGCACAAAGGTCATCCTTTCAAATGTGCCCCCCTTCATCCCAGACAGCCTCTTGCGGCCGCACCTGCAAACCCTGGGAGACATTAAGTCTCCTATAACAAAATTGCCTTTGGGCTGCAGGGATAGGGCGCTGAGGCATGTTCTCTCATTTAGGCGGCAGGTACAACTGCTGCTGCCGGGGAGCACAAAATCTGTGGAGAGTTCCTTTAGGGTGCCCTACGAGGGCATTCAATATATTTTTTTTCTATGGCACGGAGGGGGTTAGGTGTTATCTGTGGAAGGAGCTGGGGCACACTCGTAGGAGTTGCCCCAAAGGGAACAGGAATCCCACCTCAGCTCCTGCACCCGCCCCTCCCTCTGCCAAGACACCCGGTACCACTGTGCCTACCACAGCGGGGCCCTCGAGAGCCCAAGTCCCCCCTGGGACCGTAGGAGATGTCGCTGCCCCATCTCGGGCGGTGACATCTGCACCTCTCCCAAAAGAACAGAGGGAGAAGGTAAAGCCCTCGAGGGCCCAGGTCCCCCCTGGGACCGTAGGAGATGTCGCTGCCCCATCTCGGGCGGTGACATCTGAACCTCTCCCTAAAGATCAGAGGGAGAAGGTAAAAGCCACCCCACAACAGTCACCCTCTGTTGTCGCTGTCCCCCCCCCAAGAACACCTTACCCCCATTGTAAGCACCATACAGGGTGCGGGGGAGCAGGAGGAAGCTCCTGCTGGGGAGGCAGCAGCACCCTCTCCTGGGGAATCAATCCCCAGGAAGAGCAAATTTAAAAATAAAAACAAGAGGGCGTTTGAGGAGGTCGAGGTGGGTGAACTGGATTACGTTCACCCGTGGATGTCTCCTAAAGAGAATGGAACATCAGTTCCACACGAGGTGGCTCCATCCGGCCCACTGGTTGGGATTGACCAGTGTGAGCCGGATCTCATAAATGAACAGCCCCCCCCTCTCGAAGATCTGGAGGGAATGCAAGAGGAGGTACCCGACATCTCTGGGGTGGAAGGCCAAGGTGCTCAACAGCATGAGGCCTTACCCCTAGAAATAGATGTTGGGGAGCTTCCCAACGCCCCTCTGGGTTGGAGAGAATCCCCCGGAGACTTGTGTTTCGGTGAATTTACCCCACCGGACACAAAAAAGATACCTGTCTTCGGGGACCCGGGGGTCGACCGGGATCCCCTTCCGGTTGTACCGCCTTCGGATGACGCAACTAAGGAAAAAAAGCCCCGGTTTGTGACACCTGAGGAAGGAGATGGGCTAGGACTGACCCCCGTGGGTGGGGGTTTGGAGGGTGTTTTGGTGAGCACTTCTGATTACATCTGGGAGTTATCTGACCTGAACCCTCTTAGTGCAGAGTTTTGGGCAGGCACTTTATTGGAAGTGAATGCTGGGATAGACCCTCCCTTTGAGGTCCTTGCTAATGAGTGCCCTCCTGCGGATGGTGAGGGCCCTCCCGCGGATGGTAAGGGCCCTCCCGCGGATGGTGAGGGCCCTCCTGCGGATGGTGAGTGCCCTCCCGCAGGTGATGCGAACACCCGTGGCATGTGTGCTTCTGTGGCCCCCGAGGACTCTCGGGAGACCACTGCCTCTGCCATGTTGCCACCAGCTGCCCCTGAACATCCTGACTCGGGGATGGAGGTGGAGAGCACAGTGGACCCCCTCGTGGAAACACCGATGAGGGGATCCAATCTAGGGCTGAGAGAGGCCCCCGGAGAGAAGGACAGGGGTCTTGAATTCTCCAGCCAAGAGGAGCCTGGGGAGTTGGGGCTCAGAGAGGAGTCCTCTGGCACCATGGAGTCGGTGGACTCCTCGATCCCCGTTATCCCTGCCAGGGAGATAGATAGTTTCCTGGATGATACCCTCTGTAGACAAGGACATACGAAGGTGCAGTTGGCCCTTGAGAGGTGGAAGGATGCTTTGGTCATTCTCCACTCTCTCAGAGTATATATCAAGGCTAACCACAAGGCCAAACTTTCCAGGACTATCGAACATGCTCGGGTCCTAAAGTTTAACAAAGTGTTGCGAGAGCACGTAAAGGCTTCTCGGGGTATAGTACCCTGAGCGCCTATGGGAAGCAAGACTCTTGATTACCAATGGCTTTGAGAATCAGTACGCTAAACGTAAATGGATGTAAGGACGGGTCTCGCAGGTTCCAGGTACTCTCCTTTTTACAAAAGGGAAAGTACTCTGTGAGTTTCCTGCAGGAAACCCATACCACTCCCGATGCTGAAGCCAGATGGAAAGAATCTGGAGTGGCGAGTGACAAAGGTCTTTTTCATGGCGGGGGCGGGGGGGACCTGCTCCCTTCGACAATCTTAGGTGGGTGTGGTGACCTGTTCTCGCGACTCCTTTCAACCTGAGCTGCTGTTTTCCAAAAACTGTTGTTCCAGGTTCGTCCTGTTTCCTCGGATCTCAGGGTCCGGCACGAGGACTACACGTTTAATTTCTTGAACATGTATGCTCCAGCCACCGGACCCCTGAGAAGGCAGTTCTTCGTCAGATTGTCCGAATACCTAGAGACAGTCGATGCGGACGAACACGTGGTGCTCGGGGGTGATTTTAACTGCACCCTCGAGGCTCTGAGGGACCGGAATGGTCCGGAGCCACACCCGAGTTCTGCGTCGGCCTTGCGGGAGGTCATCACCCGCTACTCCTTGGTAGACGTCTGGCGAGAACAACATCCCGGGGTATCCACTGAGTTCA
>WSYH01003065.1:49880-73376 GCA_036426205.1 Ascaphus truei
ACATATAAAGTAAAATACTTCAATAATAATAATTGGTTATTTAGTTAACCCTTTGGCCAAAGGCGTCATAAGCCTGCATACCAACGTCAAGGTATAACCCAAATAATGCTGGTCCTACACTACACTGTGAACCCTTCCTTTTACCTCTGTGAGAGGGGAAAACCATAATGGGTCTTGGTCCTGCAGCAAGTGAAATGACCTTCCAAGGGTGAAGGAGGAGGAGTGAGCTCTGGGGGGAGGTGCCACAGCCTCCAAAGAGACATAGGTTAACACAGATACCCAGCAAGCTCAAACTCCCACACCCACCACAAAGTGAATATATATTTATGTCAACCAGAGAGCTACTGAGCGTGGCAATTGTATATAACAAGAGACAGGGGGTGCCCAATGCTGCATCCAATTGACAAAACATATAAAGTAAAATACTTCAATAATAATAATTGGTTATTTAGTTAAAAAAAAAAAAAAACTGGAGCTGGGCAAATTGTTTTGGCGGATTTGGATCCACAGCAGATCGTCCGGTTCCTTTGGTCCGTGCATTTCTGCGAATTAATCTCCAAAAGGGCGATTTGCGTTTTTCGTATTTTTTATTATTATTGCCAATACATTTGGCGGATTCTGCAATCCATTGACGGACATGTAGAATCCAATCCTCAAATTCAGCAATCCGTTGTCGGATTTTTAAGAATCTGCCAACGGAGCGCTGAATCGGCGGATTGGTTTCTATAAATTCATCAATGGATTGTATCCAATCGCTGTTTTTGATTAATCCATGCGGATTAAAACCGACCAAATCCGTTTGCGGATTTTACAGTGCGAAATGGATTTTGGGGGAAAATATGCAAAAATCTGGGAAACGGATTTGGGCTGATTCACCCATCTCTACTATATAAAAATCCTGATGCTTCAAGTGTCATAAATGACATCACAAATCAAAGATGGCGGTCGCCTAAATTGTGAAGAAAATTAGAAATGGGCAAATTATTCTCAAACATTGGACTTCGCTGAGAACAAAGTTAAACAAGCGCACGATCGAACGTTTCATCACATTCATTTGCAAAAGAGGAAGGCAAAGTGAATATGGGAGGGGGGAGGGGATAGACACATTCACCCGGATTTTACCACACCAAATTGAAGGTCAAATATTCGATTGATAATTAAATGTTGTTAAAACATTAGAATTTGCGAATCTAATTTTTGCTCATTCACAGATCTCTACAAAGTACTGTCTGTAGCCGGACTTTACATACTGCAGTTGTCAACTTTACAGATTTTTAAGTGGACTTAGGTACAGTCCATTAGGAATCCAAAAACAACGTTGCAGTGAATTTACCACAAAATAGATTAAACTTCCTCGGTGACAGAGTAAACCAGCAGTTTCCAAACTTTTTTTGGTTGAGGAACCCTATAATTATATTGTGTAAGTCTGCGGAACCCCAACCCTCTCTAATAGAGCATCTGAGATCATATGCATTGCAAGGAACCCAATGTAAGGGTTCTGGTCCAGGGTTTTGCTGAAGCTTGCCCTTACTTGGCTGTTGTGGCCATCTAGGTTCCTGTCAAGCTTCTACCTGAATTGGTTGCACCTGTTCCAGGGCTTAAAATAGCTGTCACTGACTTCCATCCCCTGCCTGAGCATGTATGCATTTCCTTGTGTGCCTGACCCCCTTGTGTTCTGATTCCTGAGCCTGCCCTGTTCCTGAGCCCTCCCTGTTCTTTTGGATTCCCTGTTGCTGACTTCAGCCTATTACCCCGACCACTGCTCCTAGGCCACCTGCCTTGACCCCAGCCTGTACCCGGACTTGCACCTTTGCTGCCTGCCTTGACCTCTGCCTGGATCACGACTACTCTAACAGGACTCTGTCCCCTGGCTCTGGTCGGTGATCTTATACTGTACCCTACCTCAGCCCTGCGGGTCCACTTCCTATTCAGAGACAAGCAACATTACACCCAATCCCTCTCTAATAGCATGCCTGACATCAGATGCATTGTAAGGAACCCCAACCCTCTCTAATAGCACGTCTGTGATCAGATTCATTGTAAGGAAACCCAACCATCTCTAATAGTGCGTCTGAGATCAGATGTATTGCCAGGAACCCCAACCCTCTCTAATAGCGAGTAGGAGATCAGAAACGTTATAAATTATTCTGTACAATGTACTTTGTGGTATTTGGGATGCCCGGGGAAACCAAGGGCTCCAAGTAACCCTGGTTGAAAAACATTGGAGTAGGCGATAGTATAGTACATTTCAGTCTTCTGACAATAAAGGTGTTTATTCAACTCTCAATGCCTGATTGCCTCTGTTTCTAATTTTCACGTTAACTGTGGCTTCTTCGGCCCTTTATTCTATAAAGTGTGGTTAGTGCCGATCCAACGCTATGGCACACAAATCCCCATTGAAGTCAACACTTTAGAGAATAAGGGCCTTACTCTCTCTTCAACCTCTTTCTCCTGCTACTGTACATGCAAGACAAATCATTGGTGTTATGTGAGGACAGAGCACTGCTGAATATTCAGGAAATGTGTAGTTGGAAACTCGATATCTAACAGCTAAAGGCCACTAATTCAGCTGTAATTGCCGAGTAGCTGTTTAGAGTAATTGATCAGTGCATCAAGAATAAGGCAACCACCCAATAATGCCCATGAGCAATTTTGTATTGAATCTATTTATGTAAACAACTTGCTATAAAGTTTACAATTACAGGACTTGCACCTACTGTAAATGGCACAATTGCATTTCAAAAAGTGTTGCAAACTACTTCAAGCTGCAATCCCACAAGTATTTTTTTTAAAAGATACATAAAATAAATACTCTTAAATAATATAGTGTTCACCTGTATCTTTTTAAAAATTATTTTCCTTTTTATATTGTTATACATATTTAAAATAATGTAGAAAAAACACGGGGCAACCAGCTTTTCTCTGCTAAAAGATATGTAATGTGGAAATGGATATACAGTATCAGGAGTGTTATATGTTATTTTGTTATGTCCATGTGAATTGTAGATATTAAAGCAGAAAAACATGAAATCATGTTTTGTTTTTTTTTAATAAATCAATTCTGTCCTATAAGATTGTGACTTTTTTTGTTAGGTATTTAAAACATTTTTTTATTCAACTCTTAATGCCATTTTTAATGAGTTTTAAAGCATCCTTTGATTTCTTTAGCATGTTTTAACCCACCTTTCAAGCGTGCAAGATATTTACAAAATTTTCCTATTTGGGATCATTTATTGCAAATGTTCCCAGCAGTTTGAGCTGTAAACTGTTACAATAGAGAATGTTACCTTAGTGATATAAGGATACATTGTAGCTACTGAGTTAGGCCGTGCTTATAGTGCGCGCGGCGGTGACGCGACGGATGACGTCACCCGTCGCCGTCACCGCCAACGAAAGTTGTAATTCGCTTTGCGGCAACGTCGCGGGCGACCAGCTCTTTGGGAGCTTTGGGAGTTCAGAGGCTGTCACATGTGGCTAAAAGCCTCTGAAAAATCAAATTTGACCGGCTTCAAAAATTCGCGCCGCCAGCGTCGCTCCTGTCGCTCCTGTCGCTCCGTCGTGTCGCGCTTACTATAAGCGCACGCGATGGCGACAATACATTTGTTTTGCCACGATGTCGCGTCTCCGTCAACGGCACTATAAGCGCAGCCTGACTCTGACGAAGCAGCCATTGCAAGGCACAATCAGCATTTTGACAGATTTATAACAGGAGCACAAAACGATTGCCAGCTTAAGTAAGAATGTAAAATTATATATTGTCACATATTTTACACATAAAAATAATTTAAATAAAGAAGACATATTATTCCATTCCCAGTGTCATAAAAAATTATGTGTGCCAGTCCTCACAATCTTGTCTGATAGCAGTATGGTAACATTACATAATGCCCTTTCACAAATAGAATCTAAACCCATACACATTTTGTATAGTAGGGCAGAGAAAGAGCTAAACATTGCATGGGAAGAGGGTGATCTACCCCAAGTCACACATAGTGTAAAGAACCCAGACAGGAACTGACCCAACCAGCATGTACTGTACATTTAAGACCAAAGCAATAACAACAACACCAAACTATGATAAACCACAACTATGCTAAACCTCACCCCTAACTTTTGTCTTTTGAGGTTTCATTTTTGTTTCCAGGAAATTGCAGATTTTGTTGAGTTTCTGATAAAACAAATTGAGTCCAATCCCACAAAAGTAAGGCTCTATTTGCACACCAAATGTTTATAATTGTCTACTTTGGCGGGTGTTTCGTGATTTTTTTTTTATTCAAGTTGCAACTCCAGTTCAATATGATCAAAATGTAGTAGGCACTCAATTAAATAAAGTTGTTTATTTTTATATTACAGTCTCAATATTTATTTGATATCAGACCAAAGATGCAAAACCATGTGAGCTCATTGATTTAAGGTGTGAGTGCCTTCATATAAACCTACGTCACTGAGCCAACATGCAGTATAACAGTACCTCTGAAATATACATGTTCTCAGCAGATCGTCCGGTTCCTTTGGTTCGTGGATTATAGCGGATCAATCTCAAAAAGGGTAATTTGCGGTTTGTGGTTTTATTTTATTACCAATACAATCTGCGGATTCCGCAACCCGTGGACGGATTTGTAGAATCCAATCTGCGGATTCAGCAATCCGTTATGGGATTCGTAAGAATCCGACAGTGGATTACTGGATCTGTGGAGTGGATTTTACAAATCCGTTTACTGGGTTGTATCCAACGGCGGTTTTTGATGAATCCGTGTGCATTGAAACCACCCAAAACCGTTTGAGGATTTTACACCGCAAAACTGATTTTGCGGGTAACATCAGCGAGAATCCGGGAAACGGATTTGGGCGGATTTGTCCACCTCTCCCCGCCCCCCCCCCCCGTTGTATTCCTTGAATACTGTGTCCTTGCTGAGGTACGGTCTTAGTCCTACAGTACTTCCCTTACTTTAAGCTTTAGCCCTGACTTCAAGCATGCAGTCATTTTTATTCCATCGAATAGTAAATCAGAGATGCTGTGCTTATCCAGCAGATATCCCACAGAAAGTGTTTGGATTGTATGGATTTTTCTTTTTGCGCAGGAATAAAAGGGGAAATAGAGAGACACGGAAGTTCATATATCACTTTCTATGTAGGGTACCATGCAATGTAGTATGAGCAAGCTCACAGGTTTAAAATCAGAACTTTGCAAACAAACTAGGCAAACGTTTGAGTTTGTGAACAAAAAACATCAAACCGTCCCTGCTTATTTTGAGGTTTTTTTCTCCTTTTTTTGTTTTTGTACAAAACCAAAACCAACTGTTACTGCCAAACTAAAACCTAAACATGAATCATTTGTAGAACCACATTCAACAGCAGTCAAAGTTCCCATACTTATTACTGTATGTACATCAGGTAACTACTCCCTAATGCTTCCTGTTGACTTTCCAAACAGGAGAACATGGGGAAAAACTGGAGCAACGTATCATAATACATAGACACAGGATGTAAAAGCTCAATTTTTTTTTTAAATCCAAAATTGCCTAGAAACATAAGCCAAGTAGATCTCAAATACTGTAAATCAGTCAATAAACAGATACAAATGTAAAGACGAAATGCTTCAACTTGGTCATCCTTCGATCACTGGAAGGAGATAAACTCCACTTACTAATATCATTCCATCTTTCAGGACATCACATACAGTAAAACCACGGGCTTGCATTACTAAAAAAAAAATCGGACATACAGTAAGGATTATATTTGCTGGAGAATTTTTTTGAACAGGGCTAGAGGGAGAAAGGGGGGGTGGGGGGAAGAGAGATCCACATTGGCAACTTCATCCAAATAAGACACATAAAGCATTCAGGCAACTGCAGAGCTGGAAACGCTAGGAGCTATCGAGATGGCGGCAGTGATGTCATTTATTTGACATTTGACAAAGGATGGAGGGAACTTTGGGAATGTCAGTGCAATGTACAACATGCAAATGAAAGTTGACTTTTGTTTTTATGCATGCACTGTTTCATTTGCTATTTAGTGACAGTAAAAGTGTTTTCATAAGTGAATCTTTGTTTGCGTCTCACCTCTAGCTCTAATTGCAGATTTAGCATTGGCTGAGGTGTGTGGGTGAGCTGAATTACCAGAGTTTGGAAACAAAAGTGTGTTTTAAAAGACCTTGAAAGTGCTTAGTAGTACAGGAATAAATACAGCACAATGTTTCAACCAATCCAGCTGCACAGACATTTTTCTGCCTAAAAGGGAAAAATATGGAAAGGAAAAAAAAAATAACCCACAAAGCAATTGTTATATTAATTGGCCATTTCATTTTTCAACTAACCTTGAAAAACTCGATAGAAACTGAGCAAAAGAAAGCCGTGTCTAATTGCTGAATGCTCTCATCTCAAAGTCCTTGTTTTTTTCCTTTCGCTACTTTTTTTTTGTCCTACTTTTGCAGATATATAAATTGTATCTCAGTGCTCCAGTGAAATGTGCTCAAAAAAGCAGTTATATAATATTTCTCACCTCTTTAGCTATTCGTCTTAAGGGGATATGTATCAAGTCTCGGAAACTGAAGAATTGGTCCAAAACGGGAGCAAATTGCATCCTCTTTGACTGGGCATTAATATACCACGGTGCGATGCCCACTATTACAGCCAAATCAGCAATACCTGCCATTAAAGTCAATGGCAGATATTGCTGATTGAGGCACAATGGCGCAGATCTTGCTTTCATGACTATTAGCCTGACACTTATTCTGCAAACTTCAACACACTTGTTAACAATCCATGCTTGCTTTAGGGTGTTCCCTGTCATTTTTACTGTGTACAATCATCATTTGTAGCCACATCAATAGATGATTTGCCTCTGTGTACGGGGTTGAGAAGGGATTACCCCATAAACAACATACAACTTGGACTAAAACCTTTACTTTTCTAAATAGAAGTGTGGGTTTGTTACAGGGTGTAATTCAATAATAATCCCCAAAGGACAGCTCATTATCCAGGCTTTAGTTGCTGTCACTTTGCAGCTCACTGCATTGTCTTTTATCTTTAATCACTAGTGCACTAACCACATACTGTACAGTATGTACTGCTGTGTTATGGCCTCTTTCTAGTTGTCATGGGAAACTTATGAAAATATTGGGGGCTCTTTATCAAAGTCTACTGGATGCAAAACTGGTACCAAACTGTAGTAAAACCTTGAGATGGGAACTTGACCCAGTGTTTTGTTACCAAAATATGTTAGTATTTTTGTTTTGAATTATGGGGAATATTATTATTTTTTTCTTCATCAAATTCACAACATCTTGTAATCTGGGGCAGTTTTTTTGGAGTTATTTAACTATTGCTCATTTATAATCAATTTAGCAAAAATAATGATAATAATTTTTTTTGTAGTTTATGTCTGTTGTTTTCATTGTCCAGCAATGAACGAGTTAAACCCTCCCCCAAAAAAATCAGGGCAGGAGTAGTTAGTAATAGTGATATGAAAATCTGTTGGATTCGCTTTTCGTAAATTTCGAGCAACGTTTGAAAAGCATTGCAAAACCTGCAAATATTTCAATTGTAGAACACACATTTTTACAGAAACAGCCCAAATTGTTCAAAATTCACTATTTCGTTTGTTTAGAGAGGCGAAAATAGCAAAGCCGTGACTTCTTAAAATGTTTTTTTTTTTCAGTTTCATTAAATTCCAAAAGCGAAAATGAGCAAAATGCTATGCCCATTGACATTTTAGCGTTAAGCGAGCCTGTTGCAAACATTTGTATTGTGGTAAACTTTTTGACGAACTGAAAAGGATGAATTTCGCCGAGTTCTCTTAAACCTGCAAAAACAAATTGCCCATCTCTTCTAGTTCAAAGGCGGAGACTAATTACAAAGAGCATTTTAAATGGTCTGACAGCAGGCCCAAAACACTTTAATGCAGTACAATCCTATATATATAAGCACTAAGAATCTACTTGGGACATCACTCTCACCTTTGTGTCACAGATGAAACAGTTAGGACCTCCACACATACAAAACCAGCCAAGCACTGTGCACACATGGAAGTTTCATCGATGGCTGGTACTGCTGTACGAGTGCTGGCTTGTTTGTCCCCAACAACATATACATTGATTTAAATTAAATTATGACTTCAGGGAATATAAATAGTGCTTTGAAAAGGTTCTTCATTCAATCCTGATGAAGCAAGCAGAGTTAATCTTTCTGAAACACTTGTCTGGTTAATCAGTCTCAGAGACCATACAGCCTTCTATGATGTCACACACTATGTTAGTAGCTTTCATTAAAAAAAAATAGCCGGGCCATTTAATTTGCCAGTTTTTTTAGCGTTGCTATAATGGTATTCAGAGAGCCTCGATTACCTGTGTGTCACGCCTGTATGCCCGCAGACCTGGCAAGACCCCAGTACTGAAGTGGGAACGGTATGATACCACACACCCACAGCAGTGGGGGCAAGCCCGGAGTGTGGTATGGCATTGCTGGGCCTGTTGGAAAATAGTTAGTATACTTGCAACGTCTTGTAGGGTTAAACGTAAGAATGGTCGTGTCCGTGCGCCAAAGTCCAGGGGTAGAGAAAGCAGAGTAGTCAAAGTTCGTAAGCCAAGTCCAAGGATTCCAGAGGTCAGCAAAGTAGAGTTCGTAGCAAGGTTCAGGGGTACAGAGAGCAGGGTAGTCCAGGACGAGCAGGGGTCACAGCCAGGGGAATGCAAAGATACACAGGAGAAGGTACAAGCTGGAACACAGAGGGAGCAAAGCATAGGACAGCACACACAGGGATAGCAGGAACTATGCAGAGCGATGATAGAGAGGACAGACAGGGATTATAAAGGAAAAACACCAATGGGAGAGAGAGGAGGAGCAGAGAGAGAAGTGGGAGACAACAGGGATAGGTCAGGAGGGGAGAAGGAGGAGACAGAGGGGTCAGACAGCGAGATTGCCTGCAGGGCATGGGAGGAGGAGTCAAGAGGTTGACAAACCTTAGAAGAGAAGCATGTGCGCACCCTCTGTAAACTGAGAGTGCGCGCGCACAGGCTGCGTCAGGAGACGTGCGGAACGCCGCGCCGCGAGCACACCAGCGGAGGGAAACGGAGGGATGGAGGGGACCGCCACCGGAGGTGAGGGAAAGGCAGCGGGCACTGTGGGGGTCTGGGAGTGGGGAGCATTGTCGCCGGGGCTCGAGACTTGCGGGACGTGCGCTGAGGCAAAGGGACATCATCAGAGGTTGACGGAGCAGGACAGGAGTGGATAAGCGCAGGGATATTGGCACGGGAAGAGACAGAGGGAATGAAAGAAGGGGAAGGAATCCCCTGAACCGTCACACTGTGATAGCAAAAATCCCAAAATGGGCAAGTGGCCAGCGACGTGATGATCGATCTCTGAAAAGGCCTTACCGGGCGATTTCTTTCAGCTGCAGAGAGAGCAGCAAAGAGAGCAACCTCTTGTTTTGTTTTTTTTTGCACACTGCACACTGCACACACAACACACAACACACAACACACAACACACACACTGCACACACACTGCACACAGCACCAGCACACAGCACCAGCACACCCACACACACACACACTACACACACAGCACACACTTCACACACTGCACACACTGCACACACCACACACACTGCACACTACACACAGCACCAGCACACAGCACCAGTACAGACATAGCACAGCACACAAACTGCACACACGCAGCACACACACACACAGCCACTACCCCCTGCCTCTGGTGTCATGGCTGCTGGGGACGATCAGTGCTGAGCTGCTGGGGGGGATCGGTGCGGGACTGCTGGAGGCAATCTTGGGACTGCTGGCAGGGATTGGTGCGGAGCTGCTGGGGGGGATCGGTGCGGGGCTGCTGGGGGCATCGTGGGGCTGCTGGCAGGGATTGGTGCGGAGTTGCTGGGGGAAGTGCTGCTGATGGGGGATTGCTGGGGGAAGTACGGTGGCTGCCGGGGGATCATGTAGGGCTGCCGGCGCCTCACTCCACCTCATCCCGCCTCCTCCCCATTGGGCGCGCAGCGGCCATTTAAAAAAAAATATATCGTGACCCCGGTTATAGCGCGCTTGGATCGGATGGCCCCCGAGGACCGCGCTATAACGGGTTTGAGCTGTACTTGGTTATTTAGTTAAAGCCTTTGGGCAAAGTGTCATAACCCTGCATACCAATGTCAAGGTATAACCAAATTAATGCAGGTCCTAAACTACACTGAACCCTTCCTTTTACATCTGTATGAGGGGAAAGAGCCATACTGTTCTTGCAGCAAAGTGAAAAGACCTCCCAAGGTGACATACATATATATTCATGATGTGGTTGGTGTAAGAGTTTGAGTTAGCTGGGAATGTGTGTGTTAATCAATTTTTGACTCTCAACAGTTGAATGGAGGTAGGTGGCACCTTCCCCCAAAACTCACTCCTCCTAACCTTTGTAACTTGGGAGTTCTTTTAACTTTACTGCAAGAACAGGATCTACCATGGTTATTTCCCCTCATACAGAAGTAAACGGAAGTGTTCACAGTGTAGTGTAGGATCTGCATTAATTTGTTTATACCTTGACGTTGGTATGCAGGCTTATGACGCTTTGGCCAAAGGGTTTAACTAAATAACCAAGTAATTATTATTATTATTGAAGTATTTACACTTTATACTTATTACCATATATGATTTGTCAATTGGATGTAGCATTGGGCACCCCTGTCTTTTGCTGTATACATTTGCCATGCTCAGTAGTACTCAGTAGCATTCTTTGGCAAATGCTCATTTTCTTTTGATTGTTATTTTTTTCGATTTCTATTTATTGTTTGGATTAAATTGTTTTGAATTTGACAGGCTTGTTTTTAGTACATTTTAGGATTGGTTAGAGTTTTAAATGAATTATTTGTTTTGTTGGCTACTGGTATAAATTCATTAATTGTTTTGTTGGTTAGTGTTTAAAATGAATTAATTGTTTCGTTGGTTAGTGCTTTTATTTCTTGAATTCATTGGTAGGCTAGTGCTTTTATTTCTTTAATTTGTTGGTTGGCTAGTGCTTTTATTTATTGAATTTGGCTGTTTAGGTGCTTGTGTATATCTTTTATTATTGTGTATTTTTGGCCTTCATGCTTTTTTATTAGGGTGACCATTGACTGCTATAGTGGCTTATAATGCCCATATTATATGGGTATGATGTACCACTATGCAAATCAATGAGTAGTGGGTGGATAAAATGGTTCCAGGGTGGGTGGTTAGGCCTCCCAGGTGGGTAGTGGGGGATGATTGGTTAACCCCTTAATTACTATATTGAAACTAAGGGGTTAGGGGCATTAGATTGTATTGTTTCTTGTATTCTTGCTATCGGAGGACATGGACCTGGAGTATGCAGACGAGGACGCCCTTCATGATGGCAGGGATAAGTTGAACGTTTTATTTACTTTATTAATGATGACTGGCTAATGTTTGATTTTATAATGGAGAGATGCACTATTATCCATTTCTGGATAATAGTAATTTTGCCCATTACTGTACTGTATATATTGTGGGGAGAGTGGGGGGTGAGGGGGGGAGGGAGTTGTTGGGTGTAGAGGAGGTGGGTAGTAGGTCTGTTGTGTGTATTTTTATTTATTGTGGGTAGAGGGATTGGGTGAAGGGGGTAGTAAGGCAATTTTTATTACATGGGATTCATGCCGGGGCCTCCGGTGCTGATATTAATGGGTTTCAGCTCTGTAGACTCCCGGCATCAATCAGAGGCCGGAAAAATGCTTTTTTTTTCTAAGTCCTCTCTCCATTCTAGAGCCTCGTTAGGCCCTGATAACCTACTCGAGGCTACTAGAATTGCACGAATGTGAAAACCTGCCGATAAGTGGTTTATCGCGCCTCGCCTGGCAATTTTTATTTTTTATAAAAAAAAATGCAGATAAAGGCTTTTATCGGCCACTTATCGAGTATATCTGAATAGCAGTAGGCCTTTTTGGCAAAAAAGGCCTCGTTAAGTGGCTTATCGAGGCTTATAGCACAGGCCCCTAAGTCTCCAAAGGGAATGCTGCCACTCTGCACCTGATTGAAGAAAGCGAAGCAGGGGAGTCTGGGAAATGGTGGGACCACACTGGACTCATTAAATTAAAGTAGTACTGTATGTCTTTGGGCACACCCTCCCACACTTGTATCACAGATGAGACAGTTAGGACATAAATAGAATAAGCTAAGTACTGTACTCATATGGATGTTACATTGGTATTATTTTGGTTATACCTTGACGTTGGTATGCAGGCTTATGACGCCTTTGGCCAAAGGGTTAACTAAATATCCAAGTACTTAATATTATTATTATTGAAGTATTTTACTTTATACTTTTCATCATATATGTTTTGTCAATTGGATGTAGCATTGGGCACCCCCTGTCTCTTGTTGTATACCAGTGCCACGCTCAGTAGCTCTCTGGTTGACATAAATATATATTCATTATGTAGTGGGTGTGGGAGTTTGAGCTTGCTGGGAATGTGTGTTAATCAATGTCTGACTGGTAGCAGTCAATTGGAGGCTGTGGCACCTCCCCACAGAGCTCACTCCTCCTTCACCTTTTTAACTTGGGAGGTCATTTCATTTGCTGCAGGAACAAGACCTATAATGGTTCTTCCCCTCTTACAGAGTTAAAAGGAAGGGTTCACAGTGTAGTGTAGTACCTGCATTATTTTGGTTATAGCATGACGTTGGTATGCAGGCTTATGACGCCTTTGGCCAAAGGGTTAACTAAATAACCAAGTATTTACTATTATTATTATTGAAGTATTTTACTTTATACTTTTCATCATATATGTTTTGTCAATTGGATGTAGCATTGGGCACCCCCTGTCTCTTGTTGTATGAAGGATGGCTTGTTTGAGCCTCCATAAAATTAACATGGCTACAACCATCTTGACCACAACCATCGTTTGTTTATCTGTGTGTTTTCACACTCATCCCAACCCAACTCCACAAGTTAAATGTTCCATATGCCCCCTGTGAGTGTTCATTATTAAGTTGTTGCCGATCATCAGCAAGGGTTATAGATTTGGATTATGGATCATCTTCCACATCTTGCTCATCACCATCGCTGTCAATATTGTCTTCCGGATATAATCTCATCCCCACTGGAAATAATCGTTAACTGTTCATATATCTGGTACAGTTTTTTAGCATAACTTTTACATATGATAAACAAGTCTTACAAAAGCATTTTGTCTCAATATGTGTATACATCTGCCTCTGTTAACATTCATGCATTACTTATATTAGTCTTTAAGAAGACCACTTATATTGTGATTGCAAATCGCTGGGTTTTCCACAATGTATACCAAATTTCTTACAGACACATCTAGCCTCCGTAAAAATGGATATCCCTCCTATGATTGCCCCATATTCTTATGCTATGTTGAACTGCTAGTTGCTACGAATATCTTGGACATGAAAGTATAAGGTCTATTTACCAAAGTCTCCCAGCTGCAAGACTGGAAAACCCTGTGAAAAGAAACAACATGTTTTAATATCTCTTGATATCTCACGATAAATCTGCTTTTGCATTCATTTTGACCAAGGGTTTAGCTGAGAGACTTGGGTAAATAATCCTCTATGTTCCTTATAAACAAGAATTGTATTTTAAAGCAGAAAAAGCTTTTGAGAGAAACAGTGAAAATGAAAGTACTATTACACATATTTTACCCTAGAAACCTTGAGATATACTGTACTTATATACAGTATACAGTATAAGCAGCAAAGTGAAAAGTGGGACAAACACAGTGATTGAATGCAGATATCATACATAAAAAACAACAGTGTCCTAAAGTATTCAATATAATGTAGTGCACAGTGTCCAAGGGTCCAAAAAACATTTTCAACTTTTTTGTTGAGAAATGTGGAGGGTACTCCAAACGATAAGGCTGCGCTTATAGTGCCTGGCGACGCCACGCCAAAACAAATACATTGAATCCGTCACATGCGCTCATAGTAAGCGCGACAGCGATGTAGCGACCAAAAATTTTGAAGTCAATGAAATTTCATTTTGGGAGAGGTAGTCGCCACATGTGACTGACTCTAAACCAATCACAGAGCGCCTATTGCACTCTGCCCTCCCCCTTCGTGAGTCACTGGCCTTGTCATCAGCGCCGTCACTCAAAACTAAAGTTCAACTTTTGCCAGTGGCGACGGCGATGGTTGACGTCATCAGTCGCCATCACCGGCACTATAAACGCGGCCTAAGGCAGCTTCTTTTTGCGATAAAACCACATCCACACAAAATCTCGAAAATAAATAAAAGAAGAACGTGCTCCATAGTGCTTAGCCGTATAAAAATAATTGAATAAATTGGCTAAAAGGAGTGGTACGAGGTACACTCACAAGGAAGGGAAGTTAAAAGCACTGAGAGAATAATACTCATGGTCACCATGATGGAGCAGTCATCTGGAACCTGAACGCTGGGTGTAAAGATGAAAAGTGTCAGGTAAAGCTGGATACCAGGATTGCAGAAAGTACAGTAATGTCCAGTAAAAGTATCAATCACCAGCCTGCCAATGCAAGCAAGTACTGCAAGCAAACGGACTAGTGTTCCAGCAGGTAACAACAGCAAATGCCAGTATTCAAAGCGTTAACTGCTTTCTCCGCGCTCCAATATTCTGTAGGTGATGTCACAAGTGTGCACGTCTTTTCTTTGTTGTTATATATATATATATATATATATATATATATATATATATATATATATATATATATATATATATTCGTGAGGTAGAAAAAACATTGAGGCTTATGTACTAAGTATCTCAAAATGCTTTTTTTTGGTGCACAATTGTTGTACAGAAATCAATTTTTTTATTTCACTTAATTTTTCAATCTGCACCGCCAGCAGCAGCGTAAAAAACGATTTTGTCGCACAGAAATGGACTACGCTAGCCATGGGTTGCCACATTTACGTTTTTATAATACGAGACGCTGAAATCCAGGATGAAATTGTAAAATCATAATAAGTGGTGAGTGATTTCCAAATGCTTGGAGCTGAACGGTATCTCTGACTTGAGCGCTACAGATAAAAGTCTCCAATTCCGTCTGATCCTCCTCGCGGTTCCCGCACGGGAACCCCCAGCAGTAGCGGGAGAACGCGCGCCACGGGGGTTGGGCACAAAATTCCCCTGCAGTCAGCCGGGGGACTGCCCACGAAGTGTCCCTGGAGAGCGGGTCGGAACCGGAGACTTCACCTGTATATTCTTTGGTTTTTATCATCTCTGCTCTTGGCCAGGCAGGGAAAGATGCACGCTAAAAAAACAAGTCAAATGAAGTATGTGGAAGTAACACCTATAGGGGCGGAGATCATGGTATTATGAGATGACCTGGCGGTGTCCTGACTTTATTATTTTAATAATTTAGTAGGGCGAGATTTTCTGGAAAATGTATCTATTACACTCAGGTAGAAATCTATTACGTTTTTATGATTTCATTATAGTAATTTTAAATGCAGGAATTTCTCTTCAAGGCACTAAGATACGGGCCAATTATGTGTCCCGACAGATCTATTAAGGATAATGGGACAAGTCCATGAAATAAGGGACAATCCCGTTGTAGAGGGAGAGGGGGGTTGGCCCGGTATTAAAGGGGTTGCACCCCATATGGCCACCCCCTGACCTCACCAGGGAGGCAAGGGGTTAACTGGACTGCGGTCCAGGAATGTGGTTTACACCTTGTCATGTCATGAAAAATGTATGTTCCCCTGTTCCCATGTTTCATTATAATCCTGTATTTTAATGTTTTAAAGTGCATTTCTGTATCTCCAGTTCTGGAGGTCACAGAGAGTTGATATTTGGCCAATATGTGGAGTCACTGTAGGCATTAAAAACTGGCAAATTTCGACCCACTGAGCCCACCAGAATGGAACTTATTAATATGTGTAGATATTAAAGAGTATATGTATGGTATTTTGGATCTGCGCTGAAAAAATCAGACTCCATCTGCTATGCTAAATAGGTCAGGAAGGGCAGCCGGATGATTGAGCCTAAGTACTAATCAACAGACCACGTACTAATCAACAGAGACTCTGCCACTCTAATTGTTACCTGAGGGCGGAGAATCATCAAACTGGAGTGGTTTGTAAGTGTTATGTCTACACCTACAAACAATGAAGATCCTATCAGATACTTCATTTGGTAGATTTGTTAGAAAAAATACCCGGGCGCTATCTCTATATGGCGTGTAAAGAATGTAAAAAAGGAAATATAATACAGCCATTTGGTAGACTGGTCGTTGCCCCTGATTGAATTATGGAGCTACAGAAATAAGACCCTCAGAGTCCCAGTACACATGGGCTAACTAGCTGGGGGGCATGGTTTAATCTGTGTCTCCACGTTAGGGATTGGATATAGATAATTGTTCACCAATAGTCTATATTCAATGTTAAGAATAGGGTTACACAGGTATATAAACTGTGTCAACCCTACAGTTTTTAGTTCTTCTTCTGATACCATCTTGAATGTCACCGGATCGCTGGAGAATTGCTAGATGATACTTCTCCATCCCCCAACCCTAAGTAAGTGTTACCTTCTTGTCTGTTAATTGTACTATATTGCAGTGTTCACCTTTTTTAAGGAATAAATATATTTTATTATATCTAAGCCTCGTTCAGTTCAACCCAGATATTTGGTGTTCATTATATCTTGTCATAAGCTACCGTGACACCCGTATATACTGTATGGAACGTCTGGCTGTACGCTAGCTGTAAAGTTGTTAAATGGTATGTACTAAAATAGAATGTTTCTGTGTGTCAAATAAAAAGGAATAGTCTACCAAGTTCAACTTGGTGTAAACCCTAAAGTGACGTTGCTATGAAATTGCGATATCTCAACCCAAAAATGGATTTGACGTACAGTAGCATGGATGTTTCATTATACGTTACCAACATGTATTATTTTCACAGTATGGCTATTATAAATAATATTACACTAATCATTTATTTTTACTAATACAAGCTATAAATACAAATATACATACTTCTGTCTTAATTTGAATTGTATCAATTAGTTATCAACATGATATATTGTAAAAACATTTAAAACAACAAATGGTGCGTTATGAAGCCTTCATACACATCAAGCATATTTTATGAGTGTTTCTATTACTTTTTAGCACTTACATATGAACACACAAATACATGTAAAATATAATCTTAGTACAGTACATAGGCCCCATTATTTCTTACGAAAGAACTCTGCAAACATTTTATTTTTCTGAACAAACTAAAATAGAACTACCTAAAATATATGAAATGCCATGAAAAGATAAGAATCTTTTAAAACAGGAGAAGACTATTTAAAAAGAAGTTTTATTAAAAACTAGATCACAGATTGATTCCATAAAGTTAATGACGGTTAGTGTTTTCCAGTGTTTTGAAGAATCAACATGTACTGTACAGTGTAAAAGAAAGAATTGAGATGGAGAATAGATTGAGAGAAGTTTAAGAACCAAGGAATCAATTGTTGTCTTCACAGCAGGAGAGATAATGGGAAGAATTGGTTGGCCAAGTGGTTCTTATCTACTGATGACTTCTAATGTTTATATATATTGAAATGTCTCATTGAAAAAAAAAGAAAAGGTTTTCAGTCAGGACTTGAAGAGGTGAAGAGGCAGAGTTTGGCGAGTTTTAGATGAATGTGGCAGATAATGAGCAGTTTTTCACACTTCAGAGAACAATAAACACATACTGTATGTGATAGAAGAGAGAGATGCTTAAAGAGATTATTAAGTGGGTATTGAAAGTGATTTAATGGTGCAATGCCACTGTAAAAGGGGCAAGTCTGTTTACAACAGCTAGAGCTGTTGGGTGTCGGACAGGTAGTGGTTAATCCCTGCCTGGAGAAAGGTGAGACTACAAATAAACTCACCTTACTCCAGCAAGGGTTTTATGGGCAAGAAAGCGAACGGTTTCTGTCGCTCCCTTCTCTGCATAATGACCAAATGTGCGTGTCCTTGATGCCATGGGACAGCAGATATCTATATAGACATCTTTAGACATATATGGACTTTCATATGCTGGGGAAGCTAAATTTTAGTCTAGGATAACCCTATACTTTATTGTCTTGTCATATAATGCACCTTGGCTTAGGATGCACTTTGGCTAAAAAAAAAAGCCTACATTTATTTCCCCAAAGCATGTCTCCTGTCTTCACCTCTTCACCTCTGCACACATCGCGAATAGCCACATACTGTACTGTAGTCAGACAGAAAACCTTCTTCTAACAATCTAACTGGCTTCCCTAAACAAATCTAACAATGCTAATACCAAAAGTTAGTCAATTTTCATCCTTTTGAAAAATAGTTACCGTACAAGTTGAGTTTCTTAAGGGCCTCTGAATGGGGAAGCGTTTGTCAAACAAAAATCCTTTTGATTTCAAATGGACTTTTTTCTTTGATACATATGTTTCAGCTATTTTGCCTCAGAATTGCTACACATTTGCATTGATGCATATGCCTTATTTCCATGCATAAAGAATTACCTGCATTTTTTAAAGTACAGTACAGTAAATACTACTGTTTGTTTGCCATAAAAATTTATACCACCATAAAGATTTTAATTAAGACCTGCTTCTCCATCAAAAAAGTCAATTTTCTTCTTAATTTGAGGCAAATATTTTCAAAAGTTACTGCACATGTCAGCTGCTTCATATATCTTGTATTTTGCCTACTGTATCTCCCATTCCTTTCATGCCATAGCACTGCTTATTGCCATTGCAAACCTAATTGACAAAGACTTTTGGTGAGAATACCCAATGATCTGAGACTATGATCATGAATGTACGATCTTACCTGCATTTGGTTTGCCAATGACTTTAAAAAAAGTTATACAAATTCAAAAGAACTGTTTAGCCACAAACGTTTGGGCACAATTGCCAAAGTCAATGAGAAAATGGACAATTTCGGTTAAAATTGTTGAATTTTTCCAGAGAATAACCTACCACGAAATATTGTTGTTTTTTTTTTGTTGGAAAGGAGAAAGAGAGAGAGAAAAATAAAACTTTTTTTAAATAAATGGCAAATTTAGCATGGTCTGCAAATTTGAGCGAAAAGTTCAAACATCATTAGTGTATGCTTTTCAATGACCACATGTACTTGATAGCTTTTGTGTCCAGTTGCACTAATTGTTTATTGTGATGTATATCTTGATAGAGATCCAATTGTTTTCAATAATTAGTAACACCTACTGTAGTTTCTTCCTGCAACAGACTATTGATTAAGCCCTTTGATTTAATCTCCCTTTCAGCTTTGCCTGCACTAATGTATTAGGCTTGATTCATCAATGGTTTTTGTGGGTTAAGATTTAAATGTTAGAATCAAGGTGGCACTGCCAATAATAAGGTGATCATGTAGCAGAGTATTAACTTTGAATCCAGTTTTACCATTTTTTAAATTATTTGCCATCAGTATGTCGAAATGTGTACTTAAACCCATGTTTTAGTGGTGTCTCTGAGGAGTCTCTCGGACTCCTGGATATAGTACTCTCTATCCATCACCACTATCCCTCCCCCCTTGTCTGCTTGTTTTATCACGATGGATTCATTTTTATTCTGGATCCAGTGTCATGTCTGGGGTATGAATGAACCCAGCTTGCTTCAACTCAGCCCTCTTTCCAAAGCACAACAAGTCCTGTATATTTTCTTCACTTTATTTAGGAAAGCAGCAATAAAAACAGGCACTTGTGGAGCAGCGTTTGGAGAAGGGGGTCCCAACGAACATCGTGGCAGTATTCCGGGCGCTGGTGCACTCCAGTATTCGGGCAGAGTTCACGTACGCCGAGTCCGCTGGGACGGTTTCGGAGTTTGCCTCCCAGTGGGCGTTAGGCGGGGTGCTCTGCTCGGTATCCCCCATCATGGGTTCTTTTGAGTTAACCCTTCTTTTTTAATTGCATTTTTTACAGTGCACTTGTTGGTTCCCTTTATATATTTGTTTGACTGGTTTTTCTTTGTTCTACTTGGCAACAAGTAGAATTGCTGTTTAACTGGCCGGCCAATCAGTATTAAACCAGATCAAAATAGGCTGCTTCCCTCAGAAGTGTATGTACAGAGCTCCTAGGGATTGTGGAATCAGGTTGTATTCTTCTTTTCATTTGTGTTATTTTGGAGTGAAACTGTGGGGGATTGTGTGTTTTGTAGAGGTTTAAAGGTTGTTTTGGGGGTTTAAAAACCGTTTTTGGTTTTTCACCCAGGGACTGCAGTGGTTTTTCAACCCAGCAAAAGCTGCATTTTGGCTGGCTGCTACTGTAGCTTTCAACCCCTCTCCCCTCCCACACCCCTGGTTGTTTTACTTCTATTTTCACTTTTTCTTAAGCCTGATTCCTCTTTTCTCATCTGCAATTAAGAGCTCTGTGTCTTTTCTTTAAAGACTTATAAATTGTGTGGCTTATTGCAACAGAGAGAGAGTAATAAGGGGAAAAAATAGGAAAACTACAGCAGGTTTTAAAAGCTGTCTTTTTTCCCCCTCCCTTTGCAGAGAGGTTAATTGGTTCTTAAAAGGACAGTTCCTCTTTGCACCTTTCTCTCTAAACATTACCTCCTCCCCTGACTAAAAGGCTTAATATTATCATGCCTAAAGGAGGTAGGAGTGGTGTGGCAACGGGGACCACACCCGGATACAGGACACCAAAAACTGTGGCCCCTAGGAGCAACACTCTTAGTCACAGCCCTCGGCCTGGTCCTTCCAGTGCCCTGGCCACACCTCCCCCAGCGCCTGTTAGCAGCGTGGCCCCTGCGGCCCCAGTTCAAACATGGGCGCAGATAACAGCTGCAGGCGTCGACCCCAGCAACAACAATGCTGGGGCCACGCCCGGTGTGAGCAGGAAGCTTTGGGTGAAATGCCCAATGTCACCTGGCCTGAACATGGAGATCTATGTAAGGGCTGTGGCAGACGTTGTGGGTCCCTCTGCTGTGGTGGCGGCCAGCAAGATGTATGGGAGGGGCATTTTGAGAGCAGAGTTTCGACGTACGCCGAGTCCGCTGGGAACGTTTTCGGAGTTTGCCCTCCCAGTGGGCATTAGGCGGGGTGCTCTGCTTCGGTATCCCCCATCATGTTCTTTTGAGTTAACCCTTCTTTTTTATTTGGCCATTTTTTTACAGGTGGGCACTTGTTGGTTCCTTTATATTTGTTTTGATGGTTTGTTCTTTTCTTTGTTCTACTTGGCAGACAGTAGACTTGTGCTGTTTCACACGTGGCCGGGGGGGGGCCAAGTCAATATTAAGAAACCAGATCAAAATAGGCTGCGTTCCCTCAGAAGTGTATGTACAGGAAGGCTCCTACACGGATGGGGTGGTGGATCAGTTGGTTTGTGATCTTCGTTTGTGCATTTTGGTGGTGTTATTTTGGGTTGGAAACTGTGGGGGGATTGGTGGTGTTTTGTAAGGTGGTTAAAGGTTGTTTGTTGGGTGGTTAAAAAAAAAACAAAAACCTTGTTGTTGGTTTTCACCCAGGTACTGCATGGTATTTATGCAACGCAGCAATATCGGGGCATTTTGGTCTTGGCTGTCTACTGTAGGGTTTCACTGAACCCCTCTCCCCTCCACATCCCTGGTGTTTGGGTGTTTTTACTTCGTGACTGTCTATTTTCAGCTTTTTCTTAAGAGCCTGATTCTCTCTTTTCTTCATCCTGCATTAAGAGCTCTGTGCGTTTTCTTTAAAGACTTATAATTGTGTGCTTGTGTGTGCAACGAGAGAGAGTATCAGGGGTGAAAAAATAGGAAACTACAGCAGGGTTTTAAAATCTGTCGTGTTTGGTCCCGCCTCCCTTTGCCATGTAGAGGTTCATTGGTTGTTCTGAATGAGGGACAGTTTCCTCTTTGCACCTTTCTCTCAAACATTGCCGAGTCCTCCCCCTGACTAAAAAGCTTAATATTATCATGCCTAAGGAGGTTAGGATTTGGGTGTGGCAAAACGGGACCACACCCGGCATACGTGACCCAAAACTGTAGGCCCCTAGTGAGCAACACTCTTAGGCACTAGCCCTCATGGGCCGGTCCTTCCAGTGCCCCTGGCCACACCGATCCCCAGCGCCTGTAGCAGCGTGGCCCCTGCGGCCCAGTTCACCTGACATGGGGGTCGCACTATAAGCAGCTGCAGGCGTGACCGCCCCAGCAACAACAATGCTGGGGCCACGCCCGGTGTGAGCAGGAAGCTTTGGGTGAGATGCCCAATGTCACCTGGCCTGAACATGGAGATCTATGTAAGGGCTGTGGCAGACGTTGTGGGTCCCTCTGCTGTGGTGGCGGCCAGCAAGATGTATGGGAGGGGCATTTTCTTCCTCCGTACGCTGGCTGCCACCCACACCCTGGTGCAGAAAGGCATCAATGTAGGGGGGATCTACATCCCTGTGAACCCATGGAGGAGTTAGGCACAAAGGTCATTCTTTCAAATGTGCCCCCCTTCATCCCAGATAGCCTCATGAGGCCACACCTGCAAACACTGGGAGACATTAAGTCTCCTATAACCAAATTGCCTATGGGCTGCAGGAATAGGGCGCTGAGGCATGTGCTCTCATTTAGGCGGCAGGTACAACTGCTGCTGCTGGGGAGCACAGAATCTGTGGAGGGTTCCTTTAGGGTGCCTTACGAGGGCATTCAATATACTTTTTTCTATGGCACGGAGGGGATTAGGTGTTATCTGTGCAAGGAGCTGGGGCACACTCGTAGGAGTTGCCCCAAAGGGAACAGGAATCCCACCTCAGCTCCCGCACCCGCCCCTCCCTCTGCCAAGACACCCGGTACCGCTGTGCCTACCACAGCGGGGCCCTCGAGAGCCCAGGTCCCCCCTGGGACCGTAGGAGATGTCGCTGCCCCATCTCGGGCGGTGACATCTACACCTCTCCCAAAAGAACAGAGGGAGAATGTAAAAGCCACCCCACAACAGTCACCCTCTGTTGTCGCTGTCCCCACCCAAGAACAGCTTACCCCCATTGTAAGCACCGTATAGGGTGCGGGGGAGCAGGAGGAAGCTCCTGCTGGGGAGGCAGCGGCACCCTCTCCTGGGGAATCAATCCCCAGGAAGAGCAAATTTAAAAATAAAAACAAGAGGGCATTTGAGGAGGTCGAGAAGGGTGAAACGGATTACGTTCACCCGCGGATGTCTCCAAAAGGGAATGCAACATCGTTTCCGCATGAGGTGGCTACATCCGGCCTACTGGTTGAGATTAATCAGTGTGAGCCGGATCCCATAAATGAACAGCCCCCCCCCCCCCCTCGAAGATCTGGAGGGACTGCAAGAGGAGGTACCAGACATCTCTGGGGTGGAAGGCCAAAGTGCTCAACAGCATGAGGCCTTACCCCTAGGAATAGACGTTGGGGAGCCTCCCAACGCCCCTCTGGGTTGGAGAGCATCCCCCGGAGACTTGTGTTTCGGTGAATTTACCCCACCGGACACAAAAAAGATACCTGTCTTCGGGGACCCAGGGGTCGACCGGGATCCCCTTCTAGTTGTACCACCTTCGGGTGACGCACATAGGGATAAAAGGCCCCGGTTTGCGTCACCAGAGGAAGGAG
>WSYH01003066.1:0-26807 GCA_036426205.1 Ascaphus truei
ACAATTGACTCAAAAGCTGTTTCATGGACAGGTGTGGGCTATTCCTTCATTATTTCATCATCAATTAAGCAGGTAAAAGGTCTGAAGTTGATTCCAGGTGTGGCATTCACATTTGGAAGCTGTTGCTGTGAATCCACAACATGCGGTCAAAGGAGCTCTCAATGCAAGTGAAACAGGGCATCCTTAGACTGCAAAAAAAAAAGAAAATCCACCAGAGAGATAGCAGGAACATTAGGAGTGGCCAAATCAACAGGTTGGTACATTCTGAGAAAAAAAGAACGCACTGGTGAGCTCTGCAACACAAAAAGGCCTGGATGTCCACGGAAGACAACAGTGGTGGATGATCGTAGGATCCTTTCCATGGTAAAGAAAAACCCCTTCACAACATCCAGCCAAGTGAAGAACACTCTCCAGGAGGTAGGCATATCATTATCCAAGTCTACCAGAGAGAGAAGACTTCACAAGAGCAAATACAGAGGGTTCACCACAAGGTGCAAACCATTCATAAGCCTCAAGAATAGAAAGGCCAGATTAAACTTTGCCAAACAATATCTAAAAAAGCCAGCCCAGTTCTAGAACAGCATTCTTTGGACAGATGAAACTAAGATCAACCTGTACCAGAATGATGGGAAGAAAAAAGTATGGAGAAGGCTTGAAACGGCTCATGATCCGAAGCATACCACATCATCTGTAAAACACGGCGGAGGCAGTGTGATGGCATGGGCATGCATGGCTTACAATGGCACTGGGTCACTAGTGTTTATTGATGATGTGACAGAAGACAGAAGCAGCCGGATGAATTCTGAAATGTATAGGGATATATTGTCTGCTCAGATTCAGCCAAATTCAGTGAAGTTGATTGGACGGCGCTTCACTTTACAGATGGACAATGACCCAAAACATACTGCGAAAGCAACCCAGGAGTTTTTTAAGGCAAAGAAGTAGAATATTCTGCATTGGCCGAGTCAATCACCTGATCTCAATCCGATTGAGCATGCATTTCACTTGCTAAAGACAAAACGTAAGGCAGAAAGACCCACGAACAAATAACAACTGAAGACAGCTGCAGTAAAGACCTGGCAAAGCATTACAAAGGAGGAAAACCAGCGTTTGGTGATGTCCATGCGTTCCAGACTTCAAGCAGTGATTGCCTGCAAAGGATTCTCGACAAAGTATTAAAAATGAACATTTTATTTATGATTGTGTTAATTTGTCCAATTACATTTGAGCCCCTGAAATAAGGGGACTGTGTATGAAAATGGTTGCAATTCCTAAACGTTTTATACGATATTTTTGTTCAAACCCTTTGAATTAAAGCTGAAAGTCTGCACTTCTATTGCATCTTGGATGTTTCATTTCAAATCCATTGTGGTGGCGTATAGAGCCAAAATTATGAAAATTGTGTCAGTGTCCAATTATTTCCGGACCCAACTGTACATCACCTATGGAGCATGTTTAAATGTATCTTCATGGTAATTTTTTTTAAAAGCACAGGTCAGTTACGGCTCATTTTTTTTTCTCCATTGAATCTCATTGCAGATCTGTCAACTCTCACTGACGAACTCATTCTTCAGCAATCCCATAGAACATCTCTGTCAATGACAATTTCAGCTGCAAGGGAATCATTAACCTTTTGGTGCCCAAGGACGTGACTACTACGTCATGGAATCTGGCACTCCAGAGGGCGCCACAATGTAGTAGCCACGTTACAAACTAATTGCTCGTTTGTGGAGGGGAGATTACCATTTGACAGAGCGATCACGTGATCACTTTGGAGGAGCGGTCAAGTGATCGCGAGTGCCTTGATTTCCCCCTCTCCCCCCCCCCTGGCATACAAAGGGTTAGTGAGAATGTCATTGAATCACAAGTTCAGCCTCAACCTTCAGATGTTATTTAGAAAAAACACTAAAAATATAAGCTTGTTCTTTTAATTAACAAACAGGTTAATCTTTAGTAATCAACCTGCAGCTCGGCTACTTGTAATTTATATGCATATGTATGAATAATTCCACATGCACCCTGAAGAAACAGGTGGTAGTTCAGCAATGTAAATAATACTCTGTGGTGAAGTACAAGGGGACAAGTTGCAAGGAGCAATAATATCAACTGAATTATATGGGCCAATAGCCAGACTGGGATCTGTATTCCCTGTTTTGTCTGTTGATCTAATCTCATGTTCAGTAATCTTTTTCTCTTCCCACGGTGTGTGCCTATCTCTCTGCAATGCTCGGCCTGCAATGTTATTGCATGAATATATTTGGGGATGTTTCTTACTAAAAGCTTTTATGAATGTCCACCTTTTAGAACGAGGTGAGATGAACCATTTACAACTTGACGATCATCACGAGAAGGCTATTAGTAACATAACAGGACAAACAGATGAAAACACGGAAATGGTAAGTCATTTAAAAACAACATTTCTTGCATTAACCTATCACTGCTGGACACCCCTGAATGTGACAACCCCTTTTATTATTCTCACCCTTATCTGTTGTTTGAGCCTTAATATTTTTATTTCGTCTAACACACGAATATAAACATGCAAATGGATTACATCTTAAATTACTATTTTGCAAATGTTATTGTAATCCAAGTGTTTGATAGTTATACAGTTACATAGTAGATGAGGTTGAAAAAAAGACATACGTCCCTCCAGTTTAACCTAGGCTAAATGTAAACGACAGATACTTTATCCCAGGGTTTCCCAAACTTTTTTTTCCGTGACCCGGTTATTTTTGAACTTCTCCTTCGTGACCCACTAAAAATGTTATCGCCTATACTGGCCTATAGGGCCTGCACAGACACACACACAGCCACTGATACACACACACACAGCCACTGACAGACACGCAGCCACTGACACACGCAGCCACTGACACACACACTGATACATACACACAGCCTCTGATACACACACACGCAGCCACTGACACACACACGCAGCCACTGACACACACACACACGCAGCCACTCACACACACACGCAGCCACTGACACACACGCAGCCACACAGATACACACGCAGCCACACAGATACACACACATACTGATACACACACACACACTGATACAGATACACACACACACACACTCGCTCTCCCCTATACCCACACACACTCGCTCTCCCCTATACCCACACAGACACAAACAGTGAATTACAGGCAACGACGCATGTTTTTTGTCTGTGTGGGTATAGGGGAGAGCGAGTGTGTGTGGGTATAGGGGAGAGCGAGTGTGTGTGTGTGTGTATCTGTGTGGCTGCGTGTGTGTCAGTGGCTGCGTGTGTGTCAGTGGCTGCGTGTGTGTGTGTCAGTGGCTGCGTGTGTGTGTGTCAGTGTCTGCGTGTGTGTGTCAGTGGCTGCGTGTGTGTGTCAGTGGCTGTGTGTGTGTGTATCAGAGGCAGTGTGTATGTATCAGTGTGTGTGTCAGTGGCTGCGTGGCTGTCATTGGCTGTGTGTGTGTGTATCAGTGGCTGTGTGTGTGTCTGTGCAGGCCCTATAGGCGATAAAATGTTTAGTGGGTCACGAAGGAGAAGTTCAAAAATAACCGGGTCACGGAAAAAAAAGTTTGGGAAACCCTGGCCTAGGTCATTCTGCTTCTTGCAGGAATGACTGTAGTATGGAATTTGTCTTTGTGTTATGTGCCACCTTCTCCACGTTGTATAACTGTTCATAATAAAGTCTAAACTCTTCCACTATGCGTTTGGGGTTGGAGGACATTTCTCCCGAGGTGGTCCTGATTGCCTGTATGTTATAATTTGGTTGCCTATTGCGAATCCTGTTAGCTAGCATGGTGTCAGGCTTGTTGGCTTTCTCAAAGAATTTCCTCTTTGTCCAGCTCAAGTCTCGCTCGGCCTGGGATGTGAGGAGGAGGTTAAGCTCAATCCTTACGTCCTTCAGCTCCTTTAGAGTGTCCCCTCTACCTGATCGGCTATGAAGTGTAGAGAGCTCATGTAACCTCTTATATAGTTGAGTCACTTTGGCTTCCCTTAGCTTTTTCCGTCTAGCTGCTAGACTAATCAGGGTTGCGCGCATTGTGGCCTTGTGAGCCTCCCACAATGTGATGTGAGATTCCACACTACCCGTGTTCAGCAAGAAAAATTGCCTAATCTCTTCCTTGACCGTCTGTGCGAGCTCCGGAATCTTAATCAGGGACTCGTTCAGTTTCCAGTTTGCTCCGGGGCTAATCGGCCTAATTTGCGTGCATCTCAGCTCTACTGATGCATGGTCCGACCATGAAATATCATGAATTATAGTGTCGGAGATCTGAGGGACCATTCTACTCGACACGAAGAAGTGGTCAATCCTGCTGTAACTGTCGTGGGGGTGCGAGTAAAATGAGTAGCTAGGCTCGCCAGGGTGTTGTTCCTGCCAAATGTCCACCAGTCTGCCTCTCCTTAGCCCTTCTAGGAGCGTTGTAGCCCCCGACTGTCTTTCCCTATCTTGTCTTGGGGATCTGTCTATGCGGGGGTCCATTACTTTGTTGAAGTCTCCTGCGATTATTATATTGCATACCGCCCAACGGGGAAGTTGGAGGAAAAATGCATCAAAGAACTGGGGATCTCTCTCACAAGGGGCATATATGCAAGCTAGGGTCACCCTACACTGCTGTAGCAATCCCACAAGGATAATGTATCTACTTAGGGTCTCGCTTTATCTGTTCGACTTCAAAGGGGACTCTATTGTGAAATAGTATAGCAACCCCTTCTTTCTTTTCTTTAGCTGAGGCGAGGTAAAATTTTCTAAAATCTTTGTCTATAAACACTGGGTTTTGCTTGGAGCTATAGTGCGTCTCTTGGAGGAAGAGAACGTCTGTTTTCCTGCGTTTGAACTCAGCAAAGGCGATTCTGCGCTTCTGCGGGGAGTTAAAACCCTTAACATTTTGTGATAAGAACGTTAGTGCCATGTGTGTGTATATATAGATCCTGCGTATACATGGTAAAGTCGAGTCCTACCCGTGCCTTGTGTCCAGGTAGGGCGCCCGGAGCGGCCGTATCGTTTTCTTGTTGCCTTTGCAATTCCTCTGTGGGAGCCTGGGGATGGGGAAGGGAAACACATAGGGGGATGACAAAGAACACATATCCATACAACATAAACATATGAAACCAATTTGGTCCTAACCGACCTATGGTTTGCTGCCCGGGAATATTGCCCATGCCGTGGACTCTCCCTCCCTCCTGTCCAGGCTCGTGGGGCTTGATCCTGCCCACGAATTCCCGGGTCTTTGACTGGGCTGTGGTTTAAGACCGCAACCCAGCCCCACGGGCACATGCCAACAAGCGGGGACGAGGGCAGTCACCTGCCCTCTCCGCCGGCGAAGCACACATTAGATAATATTTGTTCTAACACTAAACTCAGACTAGAACTAATCTAACTTAACCGGTAAGTGGATTTGTTTGTACCTTAACTGCGCGGCTAACTGCGCTTTGATACCAACTGTTTGATCTACTCTAATCTATACGATGTAAAAAGAATAACTAAGGATAGCTAAGGGTTACTAAGGTTAGCTAAAGCTACCTAAGCTGGGACCCCTTCTAACTTTGCCCTACTTGTGCAGCCTGGCCCCAGGTGATTGTTTCTCTCCGCTGCGGGTGCAAGCTCCCTCTCTATTCCAGTATTAACTGTCGCTAATCTTAAATTTATCTGCGCCTAACCACGTTTCCCGCCCCTCACCTTCCCTGCTCCAGGTCCCCCATCAGGTGTCCCGCTGGGCCCGAGACCCGAGTCCAGTCCCCCCTCCCCCCGCGGCCGCTATCCTTTACCCCCCCCCGCTCCCCGGCGTCAGAATTCGCGTACCCTCCGGGGAGCACCCCCCAGTCCCCGCCTTGAGCCTCCAGTATGCTGCAAGTGCTTCCGGTGCTGCCACTTCCGGTCAGACGGGGCTCCGTGGCGACGATTATCGTCGTCGGGGACGCACATCCGCCCGCGAGCAGCAGAGGGAAGCAGGCGTGTCCTGACGGCGGAGCTGGCTGGAGCTCCGCAGCTTTGTGCCAAAATGATGTCCGCCATTCTTCTCAGCGCGCCTGCACCTGCTCGTCCTGCGTATCTTGCATGGCCGCCATTTTGGTGAGTAAAGGCTTGATTATTTTCAGCAACCGCTGGCTCATTCTTAGTGGTGTGATGTTTTAAGTTCGGGCTACAGCGAGGTGAGGGGAACCGGGCCACAACTCTGGTCAGCCATTAACAGAGGGGGACAGCCAGGGCCAGACACAGGCAATTTGGGACTGTTTTAGGGGAGCAGACCAGGCGAAGTTCAAATGGGTCTCGGGGTTCCCGCCTTTTCTTTTCTCTGACCTGCCGCTGGGCCCACTCTCTCCCATTCTGCCGGTCGGGGTGGACGGGCCTCCGGTACCTGCAGCGTCAGGGAGACCCAGCCTCTTCAGAAACTCCGGACCATCCGACAGCTGTTTGAGCGCATGTGACCGGCCATTCTGCACCACTATCAGCACAAAGGGGAAGGCCCACCTATATCTGATCCCCCTGTCTCTCAGCAGTCTGGTAATGGGTTGGAGGGTCTTCCGACGCGCTAGCGTTATTGGAGAAATGTCTTGGTAGATGGCCATTTCTACCCCCTCGAACGGCACGAGCGGAGTGGCCCTGGTAAGCCTGCATATCTCCTCTTTAGTGGTGCAGTGGTGGAGGCGGAGGATAATATCCCTGGGGGGATTGTTGGGCAGTGGACGGGCCCGAAGATCTCGGTGGCACCGGTCCATGACCAGTTCAGCCTCTGTTTTCCCCGGCATGATGGATGACATCCATCTGCTGAGTAGCAGCTCTGGGTCCAGGATCTCCTCTGGGATTCCCCTGACCCGTAGATTATTTCTTCTGTCCCGGTTCTCACTATCTTCGTGGCGCTCCTCCAGCTCTGCCACCCGCTTCTCTAGTTTAGTGATCCGGGAGCTGGATTCTCTCTGGCACTTAGTGGTAACCTCCATATTCTCCTGTAAATCGTTCATGCGGGTGCCGATGCTGAGGATATCTCTCCTCAGGTGTTCCACTTCTCCCCGGAAAAATGTCTTCAGGTCAGAGAGAAGCTGTGCTATTTCTCTCTTGAGCGACCCGGTATGCTCCTCTGGCTATTTCTAGCTCCGGTGCAGAGTCAGAATCGGTGGCCGCCATGTTTTCAGCTTCCCGTGTCTTCTTCGTCCCTGAGAAGTATGCGCGGACATCCACCTTTTGTTTGGGCTTCTTGCGGGTCGTCGCCATCTCCGTTTGTCCGGGGTGACTTGGGGATCTTGGGGCAGCTTTTTAATTTCGGCTGTGTTAGATTTTTCACTATAATTTTATTGATTTTCGCCGGCGGGCAGTGGAGCTGTCAGTTCAAGCCTCCATCTCCATACCCGTCGCGCATGCGCCTCAGCCCTCTATATTTTTAAACCATCCTTTATTTTTTGTCTCTAGTTTTTTTAGGGCACCAAGAGCCACAATATTTTTTATATTTTGTGCTTTTTTTAAAGATTATTTTAGGGTATTCAGGAAGTTCATTTTTTAAAATTGGATCAGTTCTTAGAACATGCCAATGTTTCCTTATAATTTTGCTGATACTATTTGCTTCCATGTTATATGTAGTTAAAAAAGCTGTATCAAAGTGATTGTTAGTACTTTTCGATCCACTTTTAGGTTCTAATAATTCCTTTCTTTTTAAAGATTTGGCTTTATTGAATGCTGTATCCAATGTATCTCTCTTATATTCTTTTTGGATAAAACGTGATTCAAGTACTTTACATTGTTCATTGAAAACAGTATCATCTGTACAATTCCTGCGCATCCTCCTATACTGATTGTATGGTACATTATCCATCCATAAGTGGTGGTGACAGCTGGAGCGTAGAATGTAATTGTTGCTGTCTACATTTTTTAAATGAGATTTAGTTTTCAGAGAGCCATCTTCAATATAAATGACTAAGTCCAAATAATTGAGTGAAACATTGCTGGTTGTGGAGGTGAACTTTAAATTTAACACATTATCATTCAAATTTGTAATTAACTGATCCAATCTTTGTTGATCGCCTTGCCAAATTAAAATAATATCGTCAATGTAGCGCCGCCATAGGACAACGCCCTCCCCCAGCATGCTATTGGTCCAGATGTTGTGCTCTTCCCAAAAACCCATAAAGAGATTGGCACAACTGGGGGCGAACTCCGTTCCCATGGCGGTGCCACATTTCTGAATGTAAAAAATGTCCTCAAATAAAAAGAAGATTTTTTCTAATATAAATGTTATGCTCTCCAATATAAATTGGGCCTGCAATTCATGTAATTCCGAGTCTCTATCCAGAAAATATTTTATAGCTTCACAGCCTAGATTATGTGCAATTGAGGTGTACAATGATGAAACATCTATGGTTGCTAATATATATTCTTCTTTCCAAACAACTGTATCCAAAATTTGAAGTATTTCGGTTGTGTCTTTCAAGTATGATTTCAGGGTTTTTACATACACTTGTAAAAAAGTGTCAATGTATGCTGATAAATTGGAGGTGAGGGAGTTGATACCAGAAATTATTGGTCTGCCCGGGGGGTTCTTTTGACACTTATGAATCTTAGGTAATATGTAAAATATTGGTATTTGAGATGTTTTATTGAGTAGAAATGTATATTCCTGTTCAGTAAGAATACCAATGTCTTTTCCTTTATCTAATAGGGATTGTAGATCGTTAGTAAATACTTTCGTTGGATTTTTCTTTAAGATTTCATAAGTGTGGGGATCCCCAAGAGGCGACCAGCTTCTTTGAGGTAATCATCTCTGTTCATGATAACTACTCCCCCTCCCTTATCAGCCTGTTTTATAGTTATGTTTGTATTTTCTGTAATGTCTTCTAAGGCTTTTTTTCCCTCTTTTGTTAAGTTATTTCTAATTTTAGACTTATTATTTTTTAGTAGATCTCAAAGTCCTTAATGATTAAATTATAAAAGACTTCCAAGTAGTTGCCCTTATAATATGTTGGATAAAAGGTGGACTTATTCCTTAGGGTAGTATGTTTGAATTTTTCTGGCTCTTTTTGAACAATTGGATTAAGGTTTATTAGTCTTGAATCTGAATTTTTGCTGAGAAAAAATCTCTTAACAGTAAGTTTTCTTAGATATTTGTTAGCATCCAAAAATAACTCAGTTGTTTGGCCCTATTGTAGGAGCAAAGGACAGGCCTTTGGAAATAAGATTTAATTGTGGAGTTGAAAGAACAGTGGAACTTAAATTAAAAATGCTTTTGTAATCTTTAGAATTTGCTTTTTTCACTCTCTCTTTTTTCTTTCCTCTCCCCCGTTTTCCTCTCTGTTTATTTCCCCTTTGTGTTGTACACTCTCTTCTTCTTTCTCCAGAAGTGGTGTGAAGGGATTTATTATTTCCCATGTTTTGAGAGTGTCTTCTATCTCTAAAAAAATCACTGGATCCTGTGGCTCCAATAGGGGAACGAGATCTGCTAGTTTGTTGTTGTCTTGTAAGCTGATATCTATCTCTCTCTCTCTTCTTCTCTCCTCCCTCTCTCTTCTTAATTCTATCTCTTTTTGCTTCTCTCTCTCTCTTTGATATTCTTTCTCTTTCAATTCTCTATCTCTATGGTCTCTATTGGATAGATACTCTCTATCTCTGTGTGACTCTCTCTCTCTCTCTGTATATCTCTTTGTCTCTAATATCCCTCTCTTTATGTTCTTTTATCCTTAGATCTTTTTCTCTCTGTCTCTCTCCCTCTCTCTCCCTCCAATCTCTGCTCTCTCTCTCTCTCTCACGATCCCTCTCTCTCTTTGTTCCACACGGGTCCGGCACTCCACTGTCTCAAGATACCTTTATATGTACATGTGTGATGTACTTATTGTAAGTACGATTCTTATCTTGCTTTTATGTTATAAATTTTACATTTTGATCTATACTATGGTCCGCTATTATCTTCTATGAACACCACACTTTGAAATTGATCCTGCGATATCTCCTGCATCATTTCTTACCTGAAAAAAACTCCTGTCTGAGCTTCTACCTCTGCTGGAGATCCTGTTCTACATCTACTGACAGAGTCAGACAATTGCTGTTTATTGTTCTACTTGTTGTAAGTAGGAATTTCTACAGAGCCAAGATTGTATTATACCACTAGTGTGTTGATATACTGCACTATCATTTTTATGTCCTTTATATTTTGGTGTGTTCCCGAAATCATCGCTCCCTCCCCACCTTGGACCAAGATATGTAGATAGCGTTGGCATGGAAACTAGCTCTCATGCCACATGAGCACGTACAATTTATGTTTAGTCACACGAAACGCCTACCGCGAAATTCAGTTCACATAATGCCTCTTACATATGTTGTTTATTACAATACTCTACTACTGTTGATCTTGTGCATTTGTTAAAGAGCAATTTACAGATGTTAAGCACAGAGGCTAACTATTAATAACTATCAGTGTGCTATATGATCATTAATAAGTTATAAATACGAGACTGAATTTGATATAACATATGACCAAGCTCTGTGTGTGATTGAAGAGGTTCCGTGTCATGTGTACTGTACCTACCAAATTTACTGTATAATTCGATAACACTATATATAATTATATGATTATTGAAACCTCAGCTATTCAAAGGTAGCATTGTTTCCACTGCTTGTTCACTCTATTTCCTTAGGGACATTATATACTATATGCATGTCTCATCAATTATTTATGCACAGCCTACGTCAGTGTTTCTAATTATCTTGTCATATTAAGACATTAGGGTTCACATTGTAAGTTTATCCCTATATCAGCTTCAGTGTTTCTATTGGGTAGTATTCATGTCAGGGGTCCTAGCCTAAATTTTAATATTGTTGTACTGTTATTTATCTCTCTTTGTGTCAACTAATAAATTGTAATTTTCTACTAAGGTATACCTGAGTGCTCATAAGCGGGTTTCTTTTCTTTTGCTATCATACTATCACTGACCCGTGAGCACCGCCAATTATGATAATAATAATTTTTTCATTACATACTGGCTTATGGTGACCATTATTCTATTGGAGTGGATGCGAGGTTATTTTCCCCTTTTTTTCCGTAACTATTACAATCATATAGCAGTACATAAGTTGCTGACCCTAGTGTGAAGCATATACTGTATAAGTATTCAGTAAAGTCTCCTGGAGATGATCTCCAAATGACTAAAGTACATAGACCTGGTAATATATACCAATTTAGGTCTAAGGACTTCCATTAATACAATTAATACTAAAACTCCAGGGTGATAAATTCAGACCTGGAGCACTAAATATCCTTAAGGAGATGAACCAATAAAGGTACAATCAAAATAATGATCTTAAAAAAACTTGCATAAAAAACATGTACAGTGTATCCACAGTCTAAATCAAGCATGTCAAACTCGCGGCCCGCAGGCCGCATGCAGCCAACAACGAATATCTTTGCGGCCCAACCAATATAATGGTACACAATAATAATAAGGAACCACAATGTTCGCCAATGACCGATTACTATAGTCGTGTTGCATCTATGTAGTGACCTTACGCGCAGGCGCACCATTTCGCCCCATTAATACTAGCAGAGAATATTTTAGCAACCGATAATACCTACCACGCCATTAGTCTTGTACTGACTTGCTTGGTGCGCCTAACAGGAAATATTTTGCTTTCGGAGAACAAGAAAAATAGGTTTTTTTACGTTACGCTTATTCATTTGTGCAGTTATTCTGCGACTGGTAAGTTAATGTTCAAGAAAAAATATTGATTTTTATTAAAATGTTTTATTATTTTGTGTTAACAATTACTCATTTATTCCAGCCCTTTGTATTTAGTATGTCTTTATCGAAACCAAGTGGTAGTAAAACTAAACGAAAAATTGCTGACGAACATCGAAATTTCCAAGAAAAGTGGGAATTGGAGAATTTTTGCTGTGAAGTAAAAGATAAAATAATCTGCTTGATATGAAATGATGCTATTAGTGTACCAAAGTTATATAACATTAAACGTCACTATGAACAACATAAATCAAAATATGATAATTACGACGGATTAATGAGACAAGATTAGTTGAAAGAGCTCAAGTTGGGACTGAAAAGACAACAGTTCATGTTTACTAATGTATCACAAGAAAGTGACGCGGCGGTGCATGCAAGCTACGTCTTGTCGGAGTTGATAGCTAAACACTCTAAACCTTTAACCGAAGGTGATTTCATCAAGGAATGTCGAATTAAAGCTGCAGACATTTTTTGTCCTGGAAGTGTGAAGGTTTTTCAAGTAATCTGTCTCGAAATACATTTGCGGAAAGAGTTACTGATTTGGCCGGCAATTTAAGTGATCAGATCAAAGCCAAATCATCAAGTTTCTAAGCTTTTTCCACTTCCTGTCCCGAGAGTACGGACATTGGGGGCGTAGCACAATTAGCTGTGTTTCTTCGTGCTTGCAACATGGATTTCAACATTTTTGAGGAATTATTGGAACTAGTACCGATGCGTTGCACTACTACAGGACACGATATATTTAATTGTGTTTATGAACTTCTGCAAATATACAATCTACCTCTATCAAAATTTACTTCTGTAGCTACAGATGGAGCTCCTTCAATGACTGAAAAACCAACGGTTTCGTGGCATTACTGCGAAAAAAACAAAGTGAAATGTATGACGGATCCAAGACTCATCATATGCATTGCATTATACATCAATAAGTATTATGCACGAAGGTAATAAACATGGAAAATGTGTTGACATCTATCACAAAAAATGATCAACTTCATAAGATCTCGAGGCTTAAATCAGCGACAGTTCTCTGCTTTCTTAAGTGAATTAGAAAGCGAATATTCCGGTTTGTCCTACTATACCGAGGTACGTTGGTTATCCTGCTCCAAGGTTCTTTAACAATTCTGGGACTTGAAAGAAGAAATATGTCAGTTTTTAATAACTAAAAATCAAGACACAAGCTTGTTTTCTGATCCAGTATGGTTGCAAGATTTATCCTTCATGGTTGATATAACAAAACACTTATACGATTTAAATTTAAAACTGCAAGGAAAAGATCAGATCATTACTAACATGTGTGACCAAGTTAAAGCATTCAAATGTAAGCTGGTTCTTTGGGAAAAGCAGTTGAAAAATTAAGATTTAACGCACTTTCCGACATGCAACATGAACAAATCAAGTTTAGGCGAAACTGCATCGTATCAAAAATACGCAGAATTTTTTTAAGCCTTAGAACTGAATTTAAAACAAGGTTTGCAGATTTTAATTCTTTGGAAGACAAGTTTTCTTTGTTTTCTTCGATTTTCTCATTAAATTTAGAATCAGTACCTAATCATATGCAAATGGATGTTATTAAGATCCAGTGCGATTCAGATTTGAAGGCAAAATTCAGTGACGTTGGCGTGCCTGAATTTTACAAATATTTGCCAGCCAGGTTTGAAAATAATCGAAAATTCGCATATGAAATTATTTCCATGTTTGGAAGTACTTATCGGTGCGAGCAGTTATTTACACTTATGAAAGGAAATAAGTCCCCCATCAGATCCAGAATTACTGACATTCACCTTGGATCAGTTTTGAAAGTAATCACTGCGAACAAGGTTTCCCCCGAAGTAGGAAAGATAGTAGCAGAGAAGAGATGCAAAGTGTCAGGAAGAAAACATTAATTGTATCGTTGTTCTTGTTGTTTTTTTTATACTGTACTTTTCTAAATAAACCTACGTTTCTATGAAAATTTAAGTTTTTGTTTTTTTGCGGCCCACATAAACTTAAACCTTGTTTAATTGGCCAGTGTTAGCCTTTGAGTTTGACATGCTTGGTCTAAATAGTATTAGCTGTGAGCTCACCAATGACCAGTTATTGGATGTGGTTCATCAGCACATACAATTATCGCATATACAGACTGCTTTCTCAAAGTACGTACAGAATTGTCTCGTTGGATAGGGAACACAATGTGAGCATATATACTGTATGCCTCTGTCGCACAGAAGTTAGAAGTGTATATGCAACAAGATGCATGTCCAACTGATGACATCTCTTCCGTTAGTGGCAGTGAAAAATATTGCTGCCCTGGTTTTAAAAGAACAGGCCAGTGAGGCAAACACAGCTGAGAGCAGGCACATCAGGTGTATATTGAAACCTGCAGGCGCAGCCTTTCCAATCACTGACATTTCTAAAGAGGTCAACACTGTTAAGCATGTTTTACAATGCTTCACAACAAAACACTGATGGTTTGGGTGCATCATACAACATTTCATTGTTGATTGCTAAGTCTAGAAAGCCACATACAATTGGTGAAGAAGTCATCCTACCAGCAGTTAGTCAGGTTCTGAGTTCTGTTTTGCATAAGTCACCACATGATATAATAAAGACGATTCCTCTCAGCAACAATTCAGTGCAAAGACGCATAGATGAAATGGCTGAGATTGTGGAAGATACACTGTGCAGCACACTAAGGACAACAACATTTGCATTACAGCTGAATGAGTCAACTTTACAAGGCAATGAATCTTTGCTTCTCGCTTATGTATTCTTTAAGACGAAAGTTTGGCTCAAGTGTTATTTGCAAGGCAACTAAAAACAGATACTAAAGAAGATTCAATATTTTGTGTTATTGAGCAGTTCTTCAAAGAAAAGGAAATTTCGCTTACTAACCTACTTGCTTGTGCAAGTGATGGAGCACCATCATCCTTGAGAACAAGGCTATCTAGGGAATGTAAAAACAGAATCAGTCTAGAGACTATTTTAGGAAGGAAACTAGAAACTACTGTATGGGAGAAAAGGAGAACAGAACAGATACTTTAAACCAAGGACATAGTATTACAAACACTCCCCAAGATATGGTCATTTTGGAAATAAAAAATGGGCCGGAAAGAGAGAAAAACCTAGCAGGGCATCTAAAAATAAAACCACATTTGAATTTCTGAAACCTACAGTATCTTTAGGGGTAGATATCAGGATTATGAATCAGGTAGGAACTAACATGATTCCTCTCTTTTAGAGAACAGAGAGAATTCAGCTCTAAGAATCAACTCAATCGAGGAGGATACCAGGGAAAGATGGTTCCACAAAAACAGTTTTTCCCCATTTGAGGGATATATCGAGGATAGCATCCCCCCAAAGGTGAAAAAGAGACAGTGACGAGACTCCACAGGGGTAGTAGGAGATGCACAAAAAAAGAGTAAGTGACAACCCCTAAGGGGATTTTCAATCTATGTGGTATAGCACTCTCCACGGACCAAACATCGGTGCTTAATATAGGTCCTAACTTTGCACTGTCTTTGGGACCTACTGTAACACGTTCAAATTATTTGTCGATGAAAACAAATTTCTAAGGAAAATAATCTTGAGACGCTATTTTCTTAAACGCAATTTAGATGACTTCAAAGATAGCGTAACAGAATTACCTCCAGTAAAGAGTGAACAATTTATCCATTCCCATTTAAAACCCAAGTCCACTTTCTTCCCCCATCATTGTAAGGTAAATTTCACTGAAATATTCCATCAAATGGTCATTAGTGACTTTGAAACGATGTTTCAAATTAATAAGATTAAATCCAACTTTACAAGAGAGGAGAATGAAGCGCTTAAACAATTACAGTTGAATAAGGAAATAGTAATTAAACAAGCGAACAAGGATGGGGGGACTATGATTATGAGTTCCGAATATTATCTGCAAGAAGCGAATATAATTCTCGGGGACTCAAAAATATATCAAATTCTTCGTAGTGATCCTACCATAAAGTTTCAAAAAAGATTGGAGGAATTTCTTATAAATGGCAAATCAATTGGCATTATCGGTGATTCCGATTGTAAATCTCTCTTCAATAAATTCCCTAGATTATCTACTGTATTTTTTTACTTTATTCCCAAAATCCACGGGGAATACCTATGAATTCTGGGATTAATTCCATCTCATAGAACCTTTCCGAATATATTGATTTCTATTTACAAAAATATGTGGTTAAATTGCCATCTTACTTACGAGATACCACTCAACTAATCAATCTTTTGGATTAAATGATCTGGGAGAAAGATTTTCTATTCGTGACTTATGTCACAGCCCTTTATACCAGTATTGACCATACACAGTGGTAAAGCTACAGAGGAATATTTTAAAAGGGATATAGACATGAAAGATGAACAGGCCAAATGTATAATCAAAGGCATTGAGTTTATTCCGAAGAATAACTACTTTTGGATTGATGACCGCTATTACCTCCAGATTTCTGGTATTGCCGTGGGGACCAGGTTGGCGCCGACCCATGCGAACTTATTCATGGGAATGTGGGAGAAGAACCATGTATGGGTTGTTGTGACGGTAGGGGTAGACAGTCTTCATAATAAAGGTGAATGAGAGAGAAAAATAGAAGAAAAAAAATGGGTGCACTTAAAAACAAACCTGCTCCAATAGACCTCTGCCTGGGATCCAATGACCAAGATTGATCAATGGGAGAGTGATGAGTAAACCTGGAACAGGGATGACACTGTGGTACAAATGGTAACCAAACACAGATAAATGATGAACCAATAAATTAATTTGGAATGAATAAATCACTGAATATAAAGTGGATGACTAAAAAAGAGAAGTGACGAACCAAACGATGAGCTGACAATAGGGTTATGGATCAGTGGTGTCTATAAACAAGTGTGTAAGAGTTGGTTACAATTAATATCCCCTCATCTTCACTAATTAATATATGAAACATATAAACATGAAAGAAATTAAGTATTATTTATGAAATTGCATAATATATACGTTTTTAATGTAATATACTAGTTTCTTTCACACAACAAAGGTTTTTATTTAAACTATTAATGGATTCAACAACAAATAAGTTTATCAAAGTCCTCATTAAATTGGGTTTTCAGACTTCAATCTAAGAATATTTATAAGTTTGTTTATAAATTTTTGACACTGGTTATATTAATTCACTTATTGTTTTGTTTTTTTACATTTGTCTTCCTATAACCATTCCTATTTTATGTCCAGCTGTACATTGATACTCATTTTTTGTACTAATTGAAATGTGTTATTGGGCACTTACACTTTTTTTTTCATTTTTTACAATCATACTGTATTTTATTAATTATGTGACATGAACCAAATCAAAGTACTGTGGAGGGTTTCCCACGGTATTATTTTTTAGACCCCTTTAATGAAACACAAGCTTTTCAATTATTTTATTTTTTCACCTTAAGATCATTATCAATCAAAGAATCAGGGGGATATTTAAGACTGTGAAAAAAGCCCACCCAGTATCCCTGACGAAGCCAACTTGACTGACGCTTTTTGACTATTATGCTTGTCACACACAGGCTGTTCATGCTGCATATTTTGATTTAGAGTATCTCTACTCTCATGACACGTGTGTTACTGTGTTTCATGTTTAGAGTGACCCTCTGAGCTTGGTCACCTATTTCTCGCAGAGATTCTATTGCTGTGGCACAATCTGACTGTATCCGAGAGCAGCATAAAGAAGATGAGATGCAGCATTGGACGGAAATATGGACGTGTGAGGTTAGTACTGGACAGTACAGGAGGTAAAAGTGTTGTTTCGCAAACTGTACTGCACTGTGCCGCTAATTTTTTTTATTCCTTGTCATTACAGAGCGTACCCCATGATACGGGACGCAAACAAAATCAAAAGAGTGCTCCAGGCCCAGGCATGGATCGACAGCGGGGAGACTTTCCAGGATTGCATCTTCACTGATGAGTCTACTGTGTCGCTGGAGAGATTTGCAAGCTTTGCGTTCCACAAAAAAGGCCGCATATCTTTGAAGCCGCGGCCAAAACACCCTGTGAAGCTGCCTGTGTGGGGTGCCATCTCTAGGCGTGGACCAGGATGCATTGTCATCTTTGAAGGTAAAATTTATCAAATATAATGTCGCCTAATGCACTGTACTTGACTAGTGTTGCCTTACCGTATGCACTGTACTGTACTATTGTGCAGTTTTTTGAGCACTTTTCTTTTCTTGCTACAGGAATCATGAATAAAGCTTTCTTCCAAGACAACATCACACGCGACTTCCCCAATGGTCACCGCTTCTACCAGGACAACGATCCGAAGCACACCGCGTCAACGGCGCATATCCTTGAGCGCGGCATCAAATGGGTGAAGACGCCAGCGGAGTAAGTGCAGTAGACCGGAGTAAGTGCAGTAGACCGTGTCCCATTTTTGTTCCCCACTGTTTTTAGCTCTTAAACCAATTGTCCTTTCTTTCCAATGACAGATCGCCAGACTTCAATCCGATCGAAATGGTCTGGCATCAGCTGAAGGACCATATCCGGAAAGTGGCGAAACCCTCCAAAAAGGACGAGTTGTTGAAAGGCATAATGAGTTTTTGGAACGATGTACTCACCGTGGAACGCTGCAATAAATATATAGACCATATTGCCACTGTGTTGCCCATTGTCATCGCGCATAATGGGCAAGCATCAGGAAAGTAGTACAGTGCTGTAGTATTGTAAGTACAGTATGATACAGGTAAGTATGGCACAGATTTTTTCTTTCCAGATAGTCAGAGTATACAGTAGTTCCAGTATACAGTAGACTAGTTTGACAGTACTACAGTAACTGCCTACTAACTGCTCCATTTTTTTCTTTCCAGAGAAAGCTGCACCAGCCACCTACAGTAGTTCTGCCATAATACAGTACAGTACGCACATACAGTACAGTACAGTAACTGAACTAAGTTTTTGTTTTCTTGTCGTTCCAGGAAAAAGGGTGGCCTAGGGGGAGATGGGGGCGTTGTGTCCCGTCAAATGTACAGTATATAAACAGCAGTAATGATGTACACAAAACCTCTCTTCTCTCAATGAACTACTGTACTGCAGACAGAATGAGGAAAAGATAAAGAAGGAAAAATAATATTACTATACAGTATATACAGTAGTATATATATTATACAGTACATTACAGTACTGTATATAGTATTAAATCATATTCTTATAAATGTGCATTACTCATGTTTCCCCATGTTTTACAAATGTAAAGAACTTAATAAAGACTGCATTATGTATTATTCTCTGGAGGTGTGTGGATGAAATAGTTAGCAGCACTGTAATTTCAAAAGGCAGTTCATCATAAAAATAATTTAATAAAGGCTGCAGTGTGTATTATTGTGTGTTGATGGTTAGAATTGCTGTGCACTTGAAATGTTTCAACATTGTACAGTATTTGTAAATAAATGTTTTTGTACTGACTCCACCAATAAAAGAACATGTTATATTTATATATTTATATATTTTTATTTTAAAGATATTAAAGAATGTACTGTATTTAATTTAAAACATGTGACTGTAAACCATACTGACTGACACTGTATTTCATCAGGGTGTGAAAACATGTATCAGTTTACGCTCAATTCTCACAGTGCTGTGCACATCACAGTCAAATTTACATATCAAATTCGAGAGGGGATTTTCCAAAGCAGGCCTCTAAGGGTTGGGGGAGGGGGATGGTGTGATTAGACGCAGGCGTACTGAGCCTTTGTAGCTCGGCTATGGGTGGATTAAAAACACAATGGCAATATGCAGAAGGTTAACGACCCAGTGGTGAGAGGGGGTTGGTACTGTAGGATAGGGTGACTCAGCCGATTGACGCTTGGCTAGGGAGGGATTAAAAACTCTGGAGGTGTGTGGCTGAAATAGTTAGCAGCACTGTAATTTCAAAAGGCAGTTCATCATAATAATTTGATGAATAAGCCCCCAAAGACAAGCCCCAAATACTGTACATAAAAAGCAAGTCACTTTAACTCCCTGTGCCCCGTGCACCAAAAACAAACAGATTTTATATACAGTACAGTATATATACTGTATACTGAATTATAAATTAATATTCATAGTGTAAACATCCATTTTACAGGTATCTCCATGTTTTACAAATGTTTTGTAAATGTTTCTCCGATTTCAATGTGGCAGAAGAATTTAATAAAGGCTGCAGTACGGTATGTATTATTGTGTGTTTATGGTTATAATTGCTGTGCACTTGAAATGTTTCAACATTGTACAGTATTTGTAAATAAATGTTTTTGTACTGACTCCACAATAAAAGAACATGTTCATTTATCTCACATTGTTTCCATTTGCTCTTTTGACAGTGTAACAAATGTAGAGGTTTGCTGCACTGTTTTTTTACTGCCAGACCGCACAGCCGCAAGATCCGCAAGATCCACAACATTGTAAAAAAAAGAGCAATGAGCGCGCAATTGGCATAAGAACTAGGTCAATTGGCGTGGGAACTTCTGTTCTAGGGCACCTAGAAATAAAATTCCCCAGATGTCAGGAACCCCCTCACTTGACCCCAACAGGGTCCGAGCAGTAATGGCGGCGAGAAAGGGTCACGCCGGCGAGGAGGGTCCTATCATTGAGCGTAATGGCGGACAAAGCTTTGAACCGGCTAAGTCAGAATGAGCAGAAACCTGGAACCCACAAGTCCGGTTCTGTTCAACCTAGAGGGCCCAGATTCGGTCACCATGTAGTCCTAGTTGCGGCAGGATTGCATGGCAAATTACGACCCTCTCGTTGCAACAGAACGGAGTCAGGGTAATGTTAAAGTTCACGTTTCTGCCATTGACTTGCATGGCAGAAAAAAAGCCACTTTGGTAATGTGCTTTTAAACTGTATTTTTGGATCTCCGGTTCCGGGGGCCGTGCAAAGCTGATATTTAGCCACTATGGCAAGGGTCCTTCCGCATGAGGACCAGGCGACTTTCAACCCGCTCAGACCCACAGAACGGGTTATTTTACATTATATTCGCGCAATTGGCGTGGCAACTACTTAGGGCCTCGGTCAAGTTCACGGACAATTGGCGTGGGAACTTCTGTTCTAGGGCACCTAGAAATAAAATTCATTTTGCCCCCAGATGTTAGGAACCCCCTCACTTCACCCCAACAGGGTCAGAGAGGCTATGGCTGTGTGCATATAGGATTGTGTCGTCTGCATACATGTGTATTGAGGCTTCCTCACAAGCTGTGGGAAGATCATTAATGAACACTGAGAAGAGTAGGGGCCCCAGAACAGAGCCTTGCGGGACACCACAGGTGATATCCAGGGGGTTGGAGTTAGAGCCTGAGATGGACACATGTTGGGATCTTCCTGATAGGTAGGACTGAAACCAGTTTAAAGCATGCTTCCCTATTCCAGAGCTCTGGAGTTTGTTAAGCAGGATAGCATGATCAACTGTGTCAAAAGCCTGAGTTGTCCCCGTTCCATTCCACACTGGATTTCATTGCAAACTTTTAGCAGGGTAGTTACAGTGGAGTGTTTGGGACGAAACCCAGATTGGAATTGGCGATGGAAATTTGTCTTGGTATAGAAATCGCTTAATTGGGAGTGGACACATTTTTCCATGACTTTGGATAGAATTGGGAGAAGTGAGATTGGCCTGTAGTTTGAGACAGTGTTTTTGACCCCACTTTTGAAGATTGGGACAACTCTGGCAGTTTTCCATGTCTTAGGGATATGGCCTGCAGACAGTATAGAGTTGACTATGGACGCAATTGGTTTGACAATGGCTGGGGCACCAAGTCGTTGGAACCTAGATTGTGGTAAGTCAGGTCCACATTGGCTGCTTAGTTTTAGTTTGAGGAGCGCTTGTATAATCTCCTCTTCAGATACTAGGCCAAATTGAAAATTGTGGGCAGTGTTGAGAGGGGGTGGGACTATAGGGGTACTCCCATGATGAGATTCAGGTTTGTGGTTTGGGCTGCGTTTTGCTAATAAGTTAGTGGCACACCCCACAAAGTAATCATTGAATGCATTTGCAATGTCAGTGGGGTTTGTCAGAGTAATATCCCCTTAGTGATATTACTTGGTTGTTGATGGTTAGGAGGCTGGAATATATTGTTGATAACCTTCCAGAAGTTAGCTGGGTTTGTTGTATTTTGGTGGAGATTGTCAGAGTAATATTGTGCTTTTGCATGCCTTGTTTGCCTTGTGCACATGTTCCGCATGCATCTGTAGTGATTGAGATCCTTGGTAGTGCCAGTTACTTTGTAGCTTTTCCACAAGGTATCCCTGAGCTGGTAGAGTGCAATAAGGTCAGTTGTAACCCATGGAAGGTGGGCCCCTCGTACCCTTATTTTGCGTAGTGGAGCATGGGTATCACAGAGTTTTAAGAACTCGGATTGGAAATAGTCGAGTGCAGAATCAGGGTCGGGAATTAAATCGATTCTGTGCCATGGGCAGTTGGTAAGGTCATCCAGAAACTGTTGTGGGTTAAAGTTTTTAAATGTTATAGTGAGGAGAACTTTAGGGCTTGATAGGGGCGGTTTAATTTTCCTTACACAGTACACTATTGCATGGTTACTGAAAATGTCAGGAAGGATGCCAGAGGATTGGATTCTGCTGGGGTTTGAGGATAGAATCTTGTCTAGCAAGGAATGGTTGTGCGATTTCAGGTTTATCCGTGTGGGTTGGGAAATGAGTTGCGATAGGTTAAGTGACTTGAGTTGTATCTGGATTTTGTGGTTTTTAGGGTCAAGCCAATTGAAGTTGAAATCCCCAAGAACTAGCAGCTCACTCTTCTCATTCAGAGAGGAAATGGAGCCAAGAAATTGGGTGATATCAGTCAGGGATTGTAGAGGGGCTTTAGGGGGGCGGTAGATGCCAGCAAGCAAGATGGGCTTAGAAAAGGGGAGGCAGATTTTGCCAACTAGAATTTCAAAGGAGGGTGGGCTTGATGGGCAATTTAACAGTGTAAATTGTAAGGTGTCTGCAATATAAAATAACACCCCTCCTCCTCTCTTTGACCTATCTCTCCTAAAAATGGAGTATCCCTGAATGGCAATATTTGCATCAGGGGTTTTAAGGGATAGCCATGTTTCTGTAAGAATGATGGCTTTGGGTTTATGCATAAGGCACCATGCTCTTAGTTCGTCCAGTTTGGGCAGCAGGCTCCGGATATTTATATGGGCGACAGATAGGCCTTTTTGGAATTTAAAGGTGGAATTCTCAGGGGCATGGGACAGAGCTGAAATGGGAGGACCTGGGTTAGGTTCAATATCACCTGCTAAGGAGAGTAACAGTACGAGTAGGAATTTGGGTAGTTGTTTGGAGGTTGTAAATTTGTGGTGTTTGCCATTAGAGTGAGCAGTGGTTGGTGTGCTGGTTTTGAGAGTTCTCCACCAACATTCAGTAGATAGTGCAAGGCTTTTCAATAGTCCAGGGTGTATGATGATGTTGGGTGTGGGCCAGAATGGAGGAGTTTGTAGTGTATAGAGAGAGTAAAATCTCCATGAGGCCAGGAGAAAAAAAAATGTTAAGATACAGAGCAGGTTCATTTTGCCAGAGGTAGGCAGTGCTGCAAGGAGCTGTTGTAAACAAAGTGAGTGTGTGCAGACTAAACAACAGTGGTGTGCCTGTTCCTTGTCAAATGTTTTGGTGCATTGCAATGCTAGAGTCAGTTCAGGGTTTCAGTGTTTTGTGCGGTCAGTTTTGGGAGAGGCTGCAGTGAAAGAAGTTGTAAAGGGGTGGGTGGTTAAATTATGCAGGTTAGCAAGAATGGGATCATAGTATGATCTGAGTAGCTTACCATTTGTTGTCGTGAGTCAAAAAGTTTGCAGAAAGATGCAGTCCCCAGTCACCTCTAGTCAAACTATTGTCTAACTATATTTATCACTTAAAAAGCTCACTTTAAATGCCTCAATGTCTAATGCCAATTGCAGTTCCTGCAAATTACAGGAGAGGTGTTGGTTTTATACATCTAAACAGTCACATGACCCTCCCCCTCCCCAATAAATCAGCTTGTTCCAGTTGGTCAATTAACAGCACTGAGTTAAGAGGGGGGAAAAAAACCACTTTTGAAATTCAAACATACTAACTTTTTTCAATGCTTAAGGCCACAGAGTAAATCTTTTACACAGGACTTGCACATCAAGGGACATACTTTTTTCAATGCTTAGGGCCACAGAGTAAATCTTTTACACAGGACTTGCACATCAAGGGACATACTTTTTTCAATGCTTAGGGCCACAGAGTAACTCTTTTACACAGGACTTGCACATCAAGGGACATACCTGTGAAGAGAATACAATTAGATCCATGTCATATCAGCTGAGGTTATTGATCTTCCATTGATCTTGCATGAAGATAGTAAGTGTATTAACTATAACTATTTTCTAACTATATTTATCACTTAAAAAGCTCACTTTAGATGCCTCACTGTCTAATGCCAATTGCAGTTCCATCTAACTTTTTCCATATACACTACCATTCTTCTGGAGATGGAATCCTTAAATGTAACATAATATTAATGTAACATATAGTTATTCATATTTGATTGTGTTTCTGTATATATTCCATATCTCAAATTGCATGTATTTTCCATTCATTATACATTTGTTTCACTTTTGAAGCATTAATTATCATGCACCATTTGTCACAAATGTATTATAGATGCCCTATGCTCTATTTTTTCAAAATGATTACATTTATATTTTATATTTAATAGAACAACATACATTGATGCATTTAAATGTAAGATTTACTTTAGTCCATAAATATAATATTCATGGATTAACCAGCTATGGTATATATTTTGACCATGCAAGTTAACATTTATTGTCTCTCTCAAATATGATTTTATTTGCTAGTCTCAGTCTATGTGATGTTTTCATTTACTCAATCAAACTAATGTGTTAACACTGCTATGCCACACTCTGCGTCTGATGTGGTTTTCTTAATTACTCAGCACATAGGAAGTGAGCACCTTTATGTTAGTCCTATACTCCTTGAGAAAGGGCAACACTTGCATGAAACCTGACAGCTGGGCTCCTGTGTCTAGTATAGCAGTAGCGTATGCCCCGTGCCTGCAATGTGCTGACATACAACCTGTCAGGCGGTCTCTTGCAACTGGTATAGCAGCAGCGTGTGCCCCGTGAGTCATCTGGAGCTTGCCGTGTCTCCTACCACAAGCCGCGTGTTCGTCAGCGTAATGACGTCACACGTTCCCCGACGTACGTTTCGCGCGTCACAGCACGCTTTCTCAAGGGGGAACCCAGCTGTCAGGAGCCCAGCTGTCAGGTTTTATGTGAACTTACTTGCGGGCCATTCTACACCTTATTCTACGGTGTTACACACTTAGCCTGCTTGTCTTTTGGCTCACAGCCGTCTGTGACCATATGGGATATGGTGCAGATGCACACAGTTTTTTGCATATTGCATATATACAGCTGTGAATTTTTGGAACATTACTCGTTCCTATTTCTGTTCCGTGACTCCACACATCTGGGGATTTTATCCATGCACTTCTGTGCATTTTATTGTGTTTCGTCGTTTTTTAGTAATTGATTAAAGCATTTATTATTTTCCTATGTTTGTGACCTTTGGCGGTTACCCTATTTTGGGGTTAGGTTATTCTGTGGCCTTCTATGATGTGATATTGTACTTACCTTGTCACCTGCCTTGAGTGCAATAATAGGGGGCTTTATATAATCCTGGCTGATTATTTGTGTGTTCTCAGGATTGGTCCTTCACCTGAATCCCCAATATGTTTGGATTTTTTCAAAAACATGCTGCAAGCGGTTCCATACACAAGGCGAACAGCAAGGGATGAAGCCCACCTGGTCAGCGTGGACCAGGGAAGTAGTAAATTGTTAAGTCTGTTTCAAGGATTTTTAAATTAATTTAAGATCGGTGTTGATTAGGGAAATGGGTCTGTAATTCGCGCAGTTGGTCGGGTCCTTCCTTCTTTATGTATTAGAGTGATGGACGCCTGCAGCATATTGGTGGGAAACTGAGACTCAGTGAATATAGTAGGAAAAAGCATTAGCATATGAGGGGCTAGGATATGGGCACATTTTTTATAATAGATGTTAGAAAAGCTGTCTGGGCCTGGGGCTTTTGAGGCTTTCAGGTTCTTGATTACCCATAATAATTCGTCCATATTTATTTTTTGGCCTTGTTTGCTATTGTCCATACTGGAGATGGAGGGGAGTTCCGTTTCCTTGAGGAAATCCTCTAAAAAAATGTTGAGGTTTTTTCATCGTCAAACATTTTGTTCTCGTCGTATAGGGAGGAGTAGTATGACATACATTCTTTACTTATTAGTGGGGGGCTGGATGTGAGAAGGCTGGATTTTTGTCTAATACTGTAGCTTGGATAGATTGGTTCGCCTATTTTTTTCTCAATTTTGCCATCAACATTGTATCAGTTTTGTTGGACTTCCTTTCTCCTTTCTCCTCTCCCGTCCCATCCCTCCTCTCCCCCTCCCACCTCCCCTTCCTTGCCCCCTCCCTCCCCCCCCTTTTCCCCTCCCTTCCTCCCCACCTTACCCTGCACCCCCCCCTACTCCCCCACCCCTCCCCTTCTCCCACCTTCTCTCCCCCCTTCTTCCTCCCCCCCATTCCCCATTCCCTCCTTCCCCTCCCTTTCCCCCCCCTTTCCCTTCCCCTCATCCACTATTAATCAAAAAAATTTGATATTTTTCCTATCCACTACCATTCGATCAGTGTTCTAGTTAAACTCATTTGCATAATAATTTTAATGGAGATGTATTTATCTTACAATATTATGTTTAACTATGTTTAACAGACTTATGTATCTATATGTTGTCATCTCACAACGTGCCCGTTTTCCACTATGTTTGCATGTATTTCTCTCATCAGCATTACATGTTCACTAACCTTAATGTCATCTATGTGTTGGCACGCTTTTTTAATTGGTTTTTAACTTTGATTGATGTTAGGCTCATACCCACCCACCTACCTGATTTACTTCAGGACAGGTGTTTTGAGTTATGTTTTGCCTATATATCTTGTATCTCACAGCTGATGGATCACTCTTTGACGAAGGCCTGCGAGCCGAAACGCGTCAGGATCCACCAGCTACTGATGTCTGTTCAATAAATTTTTCTTTAGTCACCACCTTCGTTTT